>BEXV01002508.1:28801-40469 GCA_003118195.1 Hemicentrotus pulcherrimus
GGAAGTTAATTGTCCTTGAATTCAAGTCCTTGGGGGGTGTTTCACAAAACTTGTCATCAGTGACAAATGACAGTTTTTGTTATAAGCTACTGAAATCCTTGCTTCTGATTGGTTATCAGCAGATTTCTCACTGATATTTGTCATTGAAAAAAGGCTTTGTGAAACGGTCCCTGTACTTACCGTTTTTCTTCCTTTGACGATGGTCTCTTCTTTCTGGGCGAATTTCTCGATGAGCGCCCTGAAGGACTCAACGCTGTCACAGACCAGCTCAAATTCTCCTTCAGGAGGCAGGATCCCTGGGAGAGGTTGCGGGGGAGGAGGGGTGGAGATTCTCCCCATCACCTCCTGGTTCATATCACCCTCTGCTTGGTCACCTTGCACCACATCCACTGCTTCTTCCTTAAGTGCCAACTCTCCTTTGCTCTCTGAAAGTGCTTCTCCTTTTTCTAACGGTTCCACATCCATCGCTTCTTCCTTGAGTGCCAACTCTGCTTCGATCTCTGTTAGTGCTTCTCCTTTTTCTACCGGTTCCACATCCATCGCTTCTTCCTTGCTGTCTGGCAGCGCTTCTCCTTTTTCCACCGGGACATTGCTTTGTGCAATCTCTTCTGAGTTGTGTCCAGTGTGTCCTTTAGAAGGATGTCCATCTTGGCCACTTCTATGTACATTATTTGATCCTCTGTCCGATTCAATCGTAGAATCCACTTGGTTCTTACCGTCTTCTTTGGAACCTGAATCTTGGATGTCAATGGAATTTGAATCATTCATGCCGTCTTTACCAACAACTTCATCCACAGTGTCCTTGACATTGCTGCACTGTTCCTCACCAGCGACCTTGCTTCCAGAAAGCTGGGCAACCTTGTCATTAATTTCCATAACATTGTTAGACTGGTTCTGGTTTAGGCTACTAGGGTCGTCACTGGGTATGATGTTCTCCAGTTGGTTCGTATCCTCATAGGCTATAGGCTCCACATGGTTTTGGACCTTCTCTGATGAAGCTTGGCCATCGTTTCCATTGATTATCCTCTCCTCTGATTTAGTTTGGTCGACTTCTAATGTTTTCAAAACTTTATCATCATCTTTGGAGTGGCTCACACTATCATTGGAATGCATCAGATCCTTACCGTCTGCCTCATCTACCTCCATCACACCATTACACAGTGGATGCTCCGAGGGGGGTTCCCCTTTCACTTTAATCGGGGAACTCCCTTCTTGAGCCATACCACTCTCACAAGTCCTTCCTTCATCTTTCCTGGATAAACCATCGACAGCTTCATCAGCTGAAATTGTTTCAAGGTGCTTATTGTCCAAGTTAGGGATGCCCTCTTCTGTCTCCTGAGATACAGTCCCATCCTGATTTTCTGTCCTCCCCGGACTACCATCACACATTGCTGAAGACTGTGTTGCATCAGCAGATACCGTCCTATCAGAAATCGGGTCCTTATCTTCAACATTCGCGTCAAGGTTTTGTGAGCCGCAGACTACGTCTGTAGCGCCCTCTGTGTCTCCATCCCCATTATGGCTCTTCTCTTCTTTCTCCTCATCCTGCTCCTCTAGATCAGATTTCTCTAATTTAGCTGCTCTTCTACTGGATCGTCTGGTCGGTGTTATGATTGCCATCGGCTTGGCGGGCGTCTAAGGTCATAATGGAAGACAAGAAAAGAAAGATCAAAGTAAGCGGTTTGATCTATTCCCCGTGGAAATTCAGGACCTTTTCAAAAGATATTAGAGGATATTATAATTTGATAAACTGATTTGTTATTGATGTGCATGTTAGAAATGTATAGATAAAATAGTGAATGAAATTCAAAGCAATAGTGGTCAAAATTTTCCTGTAGTACTGATAAATGTAGTCCCCCCCCCCCTCCCATGAAAAAACCATACTGAACCCTACCTTTCCAAATGAATGGCAGGACAAACCGGGAGAGAAAGAAGGAGAGAAAGAAAGAGAGAAAGAAAGGGAAAAGGGAGGAAACAGAAGAACAAAAACAATTTCAAATCACTCGATCCCCTTGTTCTCTTTCATTTCTCCCATCTACATGTAGCAAGCTTGGTGCCATCCCTTGATCACCTTAGATATCAGTCCCCCCTTATGGCTAGATGCACACAACAATATTTCCTCTCAGAACACAATTTTCAAGGGCACATGGGATGGAGAGCTCACCTTTTTAAGAGCTTGAGATGGAGTGGAACCATCTTTTCTGGGCCTCCCCCTGCCTGACGGAGTACCAGCATTGGCCTGAGAAGGGGTTGCAGTTCCCTCACCAGTCTCCTTAGTTTTACCAGTAGTCTCTGCTTCGCTTTCGGTCCCTGCATCTTTTCTGGGTCTCCCTCGCTTCTTAGGCCCTTGGCTAGCAGGTGTTTTACCAGCGCTAGCAGGTGTATTACCAGCTCTGGCAGGTGTGGTACCAGTCTTATCAGTTGAGCTATCATCAGCATCTGCATTTTTCCTGGGTCTACCTCTCTTCTTGGGTCCCTCGTTGGCTTGAGAAGGAGTTCCAGCCTTGCTCTTTTTTGTGGGGCTCTTTTCTGCCTTTTCCACTTTCTGTGTAAGTGGAGGTAGGTATAATAGAAATTGGATGGGGAAAGAATCAAATGAAACTATAATTACACTTAAAGCGAATAATACATCTTAAACATGGATGGGTTAGGGTTAGGAAGGAACTCCCCAATCTACATTCAGTTATAACAAGGGTAATATGTGTAAGATGCCAAATAAATATCCATTTTTATTTAAATAATATGGACTGGCCTTGAGGGAGATACCACATACTATTTCCCAAACTAGACTCATATTGCCCAGAGTCAAAGACGAGGGCAATATGGGTCTTGTGAGGGCTATATATGTGGTATCTCCCGAAAGTTAAGCCAGTCAATATTGTTATTATTATCCAAATCAGACATCTAGAGCAAATAAATACATGACATTCTCATAGGTCTGAATAAAACTTTGTCAAACCAGCACTGTGCAACCAGCTGCTTGACAACATTTTAGATACACTGCAAACAGTGAAAACAGTGTACCCAATTCGGTGTGATTAATATGTCACAATAGACAGCGCGCAAAGTGCGCAGGTTATCGTTCACATAATAGATGCGCAATGAAAATGACACAATGCGCAGTGAATATGAGATTTTATTTCCTGCTTTTTTAACATGTAAAGTCCACAGGCTTTTTTATGAGGTGGTAATATGGTCTCATATTTACTGATTAGCCCTTTTAGGATTACAACAAATGTAATATGATTATGTAAAACCACTGCTCAGATGTCTGATACGGGTAATATTATTCATTATTTTAATAAAAAACTATTTCTATTTTACCTTTTTCTTTGGTTTTTCTTCTTTGATCTGAGCCTGGCGGTAGATCCTCAGATCGGTGGACAGGAGGTGAGGGAAGTAGAGGTAGCTAGCCTTCTCGTCATCTTCTCCCAATACTACTACGCGCTGGTCTTCCACGACGCTCGTATCCACACCAAACCATACATCGTAGTCAGTTTCCTGTGGAGCAGCAAAATAAATCCTTCATTAGAGCATATTCCATCAAAACAATGATATAATGCAAAAATAAAAGTCTCAACAAAGATGATACGTCATAACAATGATATTATGCCCAACAAAAGATATTGTTTAAAATATACTTTATCAAATATTAGAAATGCATTACACCCCCCAAAAACCACCCCAAAAATATTACATCAAAATAAAGATGTTGCGAGAATTGGGATATTTATGCAGAATGGTCTACACCCAGCAACACTTAGATGACACCCTCCCCCCCCAAAAAAAAAAGGAAATGCAAAACCATTACCTCTCACACAATGACGCTGCAATTGTAAGCAGCTCTTTTCTTGGCGAACAAATTTCACGAATTACCAAATTTAATGCTACGTCAGCTGCGATAGGGTTAGAGTTAGGGTAGTTCCAAGCATGAAACTTTCATACATCTCAACCACTTGAGAAATTGACCCAAGGTTTTATGCAAATTGCAAGCAAATGTTTTTAGTTTTACGGTATTTAGAACACATGCCAGGGGAGTTTTTCCCAAAGACTAAGATTGACTTAAGTTGGACTTGATGTATGGCAGGCCTTTCATGCCACCCGTTGCTCTCACCATTCTTGGCATTGGTCTCCCAAGGGACGTACAAATCTTGGTCACAAATCCACATTTTTTTTCCTCCAACAATGAACTATCAAAAAAATGTAAATTCTGTAGATTTGTGACATCCCTTTAGAGGCCAATGGTGAGAACAACCAGTGGCATGAATGGCCTGGCATAGTTCAAGTCCAACTTTAGCCTCGGTCACAAATGCCATAACAAAGCGCTAGGAGTGCCGTACAAACAATTTTCAGACAATGGGAATTCAAGAAGACAATGGAAAAACAGAGATTTGTACGAACCTTTGTGACCGCTAGTAGCATTAAGTCGATCTTAGTCTTTGTGAAACACCCCCCTGGACAAAAAAGAATAACCCTTCCTAACGACACAGTGGATGGTTACAGGCCTGGTTCATACTTACAAAGAGATGGTCACACATGCCCTTGAGGATCCAGACTCTTTCATAGATGGAAAGATCGTGGTACTGTCGACCGATCAGTGGGTTCACATCACCAAGGACCTCGAAGAAACGCTCAGGGATGTAGAGATGGCGGGCAACCTGTGGAATGAGACAAGATTACATCAAAAGATTCATACCGTTTCAATCACAGACAATCAATTTTCTGATTGAACATGCACAAGGATTATTTAAAGAGATAGTTGAGTTCTGTTGCAGAGGGCACTACACAAAATAATTTGTTGTGAGATAATGAAATGTCAAATTTGAGAGAACATAATATTTAAATGACAAAATCATCTTTCTTTGATCAAAATCAGTTCAGAAATCTCCCATAATAGAAAATATGATTGATTTGAATCAACATGTTATGCCTTTTAAAATAACGTTTAGAAAATAGTTGCAAGGATGCTAATGGCTTTCCATAATTGTTAAGTCCAACTTAGAGATTAAGTTCTACTTAGGATCTTTGTACAACAACCCCTAAATTTGTTTAAATGAAAAAGGGGCCTAAAACACAACCTCTACAAACTTAAACCGACACACCCTGTAGACAAAGTAAGTATGGGTTAAGAGATGAGAGATTGGGTTGCAGAATTCTACACACATCAACTACATGGCAATTTGTTTCTGGGGCCCTGTTTCATAAAACTTTTTATCTACAACAAATACTTAATTTCTACGATAATTTTGCCCTCAGCCAATCAGATGCCTTGATTTCAGTAGCTTATAACTGCAGCTTGTAACTTGTTATCGATATCAATTTTTACGAAACAGGGCCCAGTAAAGTATCATCATCTTGACTCACGCTTTGTCTTGTAGCACTGTCGACGTTGAGGAAGGCGTACCAGATGTCTAGCTTCTTTCTCAGCTTGTCCTGCCAGAACTCATACGGCATGGCAGGCTTCTTAGAAACCCTGTAGAAAATAGAAACAACATATCCTTATATACAGTGAAACCTGCCTGTAAAGACCACCTAAGAGAGACAAGAAAAGTGATCTTTATAGATCAATGAGAAACCATTTTCAGGGGTAACAAATAGTGTGGTCTTTGTAGACAGGTGGTCTTTATGTACAGGTTCCTTTAGAACATGTTTCAATGAGAAACCATTTTCAAGGGTAACAAATACTGTGGTCTTTGTAGACAGGTGGTCTTTATGTACAGGTTTCTTCAGAACATGTTTCAATAAAAAAACATTTTCAAGGAAACAAAAAATGTGGTCTTTGTAGACAGGTGCCTGTAGTACATGTTTCAATGAGAAACCATTTTCAAGGGTAACAAAAAATGTGGTCTTTATAGACTGGTGGTCTTTATGAACAGGTTTCTTTAGAACATGTTTCAATGAGAAACCATTTTCAAGGAAACAAAAAATGTGATCTTTGTAGACAGGTGCATGTAGTACATGTTTCAATGAGAAACCATTTTAAAATAATGTTCCCCCAACACATAGGAATAATATTAGTCATTAATATGCAACTGATACCAAAGTCAAATTGAGTACACATTGATTCAAATAATTTATATTTCTTTATACGTCAAGGAACGTGAAATTTCAAATTTTGAACTAAAGGATATTTTTTAAAGTTGGTCTCTAGAACGCACTTACCTTTTGCGATTGTATCGCGTTGTGAGAACATTGGTGAAAATACGCGCTACAAGCTGGCTGGACTGCGGAAGGACAAGAGCCCTCTCTAGTTCAAAGAGAGAGAACTCAGGCAGGTACATATTCTCACGGCAAAGCTTGAAGAACTGTCCAATAGCTGGAATCTACAAAGAAAATAGGGAGTTTTGCAATCATGTTTAGCTTACTGAAGTTGGTGGTCTCCTGAATTTTTCAATTTTGAAATAAATTGTGACCTTTGCGTTTGCTGAAAATTATTTTTAAAATTTATATCACGATATGATTATATATGTATTCAACCTCTTGTTAATGATGTATAAATGTACCTAGTAATAGAACCTAGGTTGTATATTTCTTTCTGATATGTTGAAAAATGCAGAAATCAAATCAAATCAAATAAACAGATTGTACATATTCTTTTCAGATCAAATTAAACACAGACAGGTTCCATCTTTAGTGGTAATACAAAAGGAAGGTGAAATTGGAGGGAAATAATGCTAACACAGGCTATTGGAGGATTTCCATCATCATCAATGGTCTCAAAAGAGGGTAAGGAGGTGTCTTCAATAAAAAATAAAAAATAACTTTGCAAGCAGGTCAAAGATGCTGTGAAGGGTATTCTGAGAAGAAACCATGACCTAGCGTCGTTTATCCATTCATGAATGAACCTGCATTCAATCAGCAGATGTATGAGATTTATTGTATTATTCCCACAGTCCTTCTCTCCCCTTTCCTTTCCTTCTCTGCAAGTCACTCTTTTTTATTCTTATGTTTATTGTTGTATCTAAGTTGAGGGCTGCGGGCACGTCAAGCTACTTCGTTTATTTCTGTAGCCCTCCTACATCTAACGTATGTTAATTATGCATTCAATATATTTGTTTAATTTTGTTTATTATCTGTATAAAATTATATACACTTAAAATATTTGATATGTATATCAAACCATATTATCAGAGCTGCCAACCTTGTGCGACCAAAAAAGGGAATCATGATGGCAAAAAAAAAAAAAAGAAGGAATTTCAAGCAAAAAAAAGGAATTCATAAAAATGAAACCTACAACCATGCGCAACACACTACCAAGGTAGAAATGTTCATTCATCATGCTGTTTCTTCCATACAAGGTGGTATATATTTTGTGTGGCTTTTTTTGTATTATCGGCATTTCATTCTTTTTGAGAATATTTTTCTCTTCAAGTAAGTTTTGAAATTAGAGTTCTATTGAATCTGTGATCAAATCACCATTTTAGGGCAGTTGTTTAATGCGCGGTATGTAAAAAAAAAGAACAACAACATATTTTATGAAGACAAAACGTATTATCGTAATGTGGAGGAAAAAACGGAGTAATTACGGCAAAACAGAATGGTTGGCAGCTCTGTATTATGTTCATGTAAATGTATGACGAAAAAGAAAAAGATGCAGAAACCAATAAATTAAATCAAATCAACCAAAGAAAGTATCGCACCTCCCACATGGACTTTAGCTGGGTCCCGAGCGGCTCCTTCAGGAGTTCATCCTTCTCCCATTCTACCAGTCGCCTATTCAGTCTCTCCAGCTCAGCTTTCCTTTCTATTATCCTCTGCTTTCTCCTCTCTTCTTCTTCCTTCTCTAGCTGTTTCTCCATGAAGTTGGCAACGGGTGACATGGTGTTCCTGTTTTCAAGGATTCTCTGACTGACCCTCCGCCCTGTCAATAGACAAGCGATTTTGAGTCTTAGAAATGCAAGAAATATGACCCAACATTTGGTGCAGGATTTATTAAAAGCACAATGTTAAATCTGAGATGCCCGGGCCTACATGTTATTAGTCTTTGATATGGTGTGGGCAGTTCCAAGCTATTTGGATTGTGACGTATGGGACATTTAGAGACTTTAAACAAGAAAAAACAACAGATGAAATTATTTATATGGCTATCATTTGGGATGAGTCTGTAGCTATTATGGGCTAGTTCATTTGTGGAAAGTTTTAGCTCTGACCAATTTCGTGATTAATTTTTAATGTAATTAATGTACTGCGTGACGTACGGGACGCTGTAGTCCCGTGAAGTGAATAGTACAATGACTGGGAGGGTCATGGGTCAGAACACACTAAAACTGTGTTCACACTAGCCCTAGTTCACACTTACCAAACGTTGAGCTCATGGCGGTATCTTGCTCTGCAGTTTGCGGGTCATTGGTTGCATGGAAATGAGTTTTGTCTCGTATATGCCTGGAAGAATAGCGGTAAGAGGTTGAAACGTTACTTATCATAGTATAAACATACACTTAAACACAAATGAAAAGTGTAATTTTAGGAAGTTTTAAAACATGATTATAAGAACTGGGTGTTCACAGAAAAGAGCGAAAGAGTGCTCAAAGTCACAGGCTCCCGGCAGCATCATGACCATCATAAAACCAATGGATTTGAGTTGAGTGTAGCATTCAAAAGTGATCTGCAGCCAGCCGTATGTTAACCCAAATTTGTTTAGATTTACGGTTGGCTTTTTTGTTTTTACCGTTTTTTAGAGAAAAAGAAGAAAAATATTTTTCAAAATAAATAAATTCTGACCCATGTTTTGGCACATAACGTGCAATACAACATCTTTTGTGTTTAGGCCTAATTATAACAACAATATATCGTCTCTTGACTGCCAACTCAAACTTTTTATTTACCTTGAGAGTTGTGTGAGCTTCTGTTCAAAATGGCACTCCATCATTTGGGCCTGACGAGAGACCATGTGCTTGAGTCCATTGTAACGGTAGCAGTTCTCAAAGATCTGCCTAACATCAGCCACGAACTCTGTGATGGAGGTGTACTCCACATCCTCAAACTTCTCTTCAACTGGAGGGAAAGAAAAAAACAAGTGAGAGCAAAGCCGGCATAAATATTGTACATGTGAGGAGCTGACACCATGCATTTCAGTCAGAACACACAAATGATGGCATGTACTGCAGATTCAGGCCTTTTAAATACCTGATTTAAACCTGTTTCCAAATTTTGTATGGATTTTTCCTGATTTGTTTTTCTCCCTAATTTTTTTTTCTTCTTCCAATTTTTTTCAACACATTTTTTTCTTCTTCTTCTTCTTTCTGATTGTATCCCTATTTTCCCATATTTTCTCTATTTTCCCCAATTTTCTTACTCAACAGGGGGGAATATTGTTAGATGCCATTTGTTTCTTGGAATCCTCCTCTTTTTTTTTTTTACTTGAGGGGCGCGTGGTTGAGGGGGAAAAAAAAATAGTAGTGGTGCGTGAACAGAAGCAGATTTTGCATAACACTGGCTGACCGGAATTAGTCTTGCAGGCTAGAGATTAAATAGCCTGGAAAGAGAGTATCAGTCTTTTCATCTCATGCCTCACCATTTTGTGGAAACATATGCGACTATATTATTAATATTAATAATAGCCTTTTCACCAGTATCAACACTGGGGGAAGGGGGTGTTTCACAAAGACTAAGATCAACTTTAAGTCATGCCACTGTTTGCTCTCACCATTTACTATTTTACTGGCATTGGTCTCTCAAGCAACGTACAAATCATGGTCACAAATCTACATTTTTCATTATGAAGTAAAAAATAGTATCTAAAGATCATAATAGCGAGAGCATGAATGGCCTGTTATAGTTAAGTCCAACTTAAAGTCAATCTTAATCTTAGCAAAACACCCCCTGTTCTCCTGAGGAGCCTGTAATCATAACATTACCTCGACTTTAGCCCAATCTTCAAAGACACTTACTTCTGGGGCCTGTTACATAAATCTTGTAATCTATAACAACTGCTAAATTTCTATGACAAATTTGCTCTCAGCCAATCAGATGCCATGATTTCAGTAGCTTATAACAGCAGCTGGTAACTTGTTATTGATATCAAGTTTTATGAAACAGGGCCCTGCTAGCCACATAAAGACACCTACTTCTTGTTAGCCACATTGGTGTCTTGATCCTGTCATAGTAGTCCGGCAGCTTGAGAGCCACAGGGTCCACCCGGTCCATGAAGGGCCAAGCAAAACTCTTAGAGCGCTCTCCCATCAAATCAACCAGGATTCTATACCCCTGCTGGAGCTCTGGGGTCAGTCTCCGCAGTACGGCCAATGCTGTGGGGTCATTACCCTTATTCTGTCAAGAGTGAAACAAAATAGACAAAATCTATCATTATCAAAAGTAAAGAAATTTTCATTCATCAAATACAAAGGGTCATGCAGCCACAGGTTCTACCCAGTTTATGAAGGCTCTTAGAGCGCTCTCCCATCAAATCAACCAGGATATCTATACCCCTGCTGGAGCACTGGGGTCAGACTCCGCAGGACGGCCAACGCTGTGGGGTCGTTGCCCTTATTCTGGAAACAAGAAAGTGAGACAAAATAGACAGAATCTATCACTATCAGTAGGGCGCTTTCACAAACACGACGGAAGGCAAAGATGACGGTAACGCGAGCGAAAAAACAATCTGCGCATGCGCGAACCAGAATTTCTCAGTCCTGTTGATTTTCACGACCGTACACGGCCATGATAGCGTTCGTTCCCTTAAAAGACGGAAGAGCAGTATCACCATATTTCTCCCGTCGTCGTTGATTCCGTCGTCTTTGCTAAAGCACTCTATTATCAAAAGTAAAGAAACTATCATTCATTGAATTCAAAGGATCATGCAGCCTTGTTGTAAACTCTAGACTCGGCCTCCACAGGAAGGCCAGTAGTGAAGGATCAGGGACCCGTTTCACAAAGCCTTTTTTCAATGACAAAAATCAGTGACAAATCTGCTGATAACCAATCAGAAGCAAGGATTTCAGTAGCTAATAACAAAAACAGTAATTTGTCACTGATGACAAGTTTTGAGAAACGCCCCCCTGAACTATATATTGATGTTTTGAGAGTGGGCGTTTACACTGCAAAACTCTTTGAAATTTCTCCCAGCGTTTCATGAAACGATACTCCAAAGGTGGATTTTTTTTTTAGTGGCTTATCAACAGCTGACAAAACACTGAAATGTAATAAAAATAGACAGTTTTGCTCACAGCATAAGTGCAGCTCATAATAAACAATACAGTAAAACCTGTTTATAAAGACCCCCCAAGAGAGATAAGAAAAGTGAGGTTCCTTTCAATGAGAAGTAATTTTGAAGGGAAACAATGTGGGCTTTGTAGACAAGTGGTCTTTCTATAGCCACAAGTGTGCTGGCTCAGTCAGTAGAGCGTCCGCCTCACAACCGGGAGGTCGTGGGTTCAAATCCCTGCCGCGACACACCAAAAGACGTTAATAGATGGAAGTTACTGCTACCTTGCTTGGCGTTCAACAATAAGGGATAGAGCAACGTCGATCTGGCGCTACTTATTTAATAAAATTTTGAGTGGACTTTAAAAGATTATTATTATTATCATTATTATTATTATAAAGCAGGTTTGACTGTACTTACCTTCTTAGATTGACTGGATGCGACCTCAGAACCCACCTGGTAGGAGATGTTCAGATGCACTGGTTTGTAACTTTTAGAATCTGTGAGCAAGATAAGAATAACAAC
>BEXV01002508.1:50207-62399 GCA_003118195.1 Hemicentrotus pulcherrimus
TATATGCGACAAATAATAGCTTAAATAGTTTTTTGTCTATACATCACATTTAAAAGTCTAACATCATAAAGTACATATACAACAATAACATTAAATATAAAAAAAATATAAATTAATAAGGAAATTTAATTTAAATTGAATATAACATTCAAAGCATAGGTGTATTCTTTTCACATCGTTGGGATATGGCTAAAAAGAAAAACTCTTCTCCCCACCCCCACCCCCCCCCTCGATCCTCCCCTGCTATACAGCGGTTGTCACTTGTTTAACGATGTAAAACACTATCTATTGTTCCAAACTAAATTATCGATATCTATTTCACTGTCATACTCTGTTTACCTTGCAAGGGACACATTACAGGTATTTATATCTGTTTTTGTATCGATAAACAAATGAAATGGCATTCTTAAATCGTTTACCTTTTCTCAAAATATCCCTCATCTTTTTTTCTCCCTCTTCTCTGTCGTCTTCCCCAGCTTGTCCTTTTTCATTTCTCGTTTTCTCTCTTTATAATTGAAAATATTTGTTTATGTTCATTATAAATTTAAGGTGCAATATGTTACACAATTCTTATTCCTTTCTAATCTTCATTTTTGTTCCTTAACAATTTTCGTGAAGGTATTGTATTCTTTTATATAATTTTGAACAATGCAAATATGTAAACTCTTAATGTATCTGGACTTATTTACAAGGATTTTTTCTTTTAATAAAACTAGCCGAATAAATGACTGGATGAATAAATGAAATATTATAAATGCACTGTAATAAGAAGCAAAGACAGTTGAGGAAGGTACGGTAATTGGGGATTGTACAGAGTAATGCCCTTATAAGAACAAAAAAAAACGAATTATGCCTTCACCATGAAAACCAATATATGAAAAAAGTTAACATTCTTAGACAAATTACATATCTATAATACCTTGCATTATTTAGAAACTTTTTCGGATACATTGTAATAATCATTTTGAGAACAAAAATTTGCTTTAATACGTTGCCACTACCATGACGCTTAGAGAATCTTTTTAGTATTACAATAGCATTTGAAGGAGGCAGCTGCTCATCTCCTATAATAGCAGGAATTCATGAATGTGTATTATATTTGCAATGTATCCTTTCAGTCGATTGGAAGGTGACCTACCCCTCCCTTCGTCTTTGATTTTGATTATCTATATCTGAATCTGTCTATAAAATAAACGCCATTTGCAATGATGAGCGGAACGCCTCGATACTTCATAAGCACAAACGTTACAGTACTGTTGATGGCATAACGAAATCTGTCAACATTATGATAGCATCAAAAAGAGTGGCGCCTATACATTACATTTCGGCAGAGGCTGGCAAGGACTGCATCTGGGAGTATTTAAAGTTCCGACATTATTATGAACCATCATCTCATAATGATTCAGGCAAAGAGGTGCCCCATATATCCTCCTATTCAGACATTGAGGTGCCTGAATATATATATTTATCTGGTGTCTGTTGGTGGCTATTATGGCGATCGAGATTTTTCAGTAAATGCCCCTATCCTTTGGAATAAATTACCAGCGCATATTCACAATACTCATTCTCTTGACCAGTTTAAGTCCTTGCTGAAAACACACCTTTTTTAATTCATGCATGCTATTCTGCAGTTGTGAGTTTGTCAAAAGGAGGTGGACACCATCTTATCTGTTTTTGTCTGATCTTTTGTTTGATCGTATGTTTGACCTTATGTTTGATCTCATTTTTATTTTTGTCATTATATATGCATGATTTATTGAATAAAGAACAGATATATATTTTTTGTGTGTATCATCAGTTTTAGTTGGTAATTTTAAGTCAGACAATGGTGCGCTTAGAAACACCCGTATTAAGCGCCTAATAAATATTATATATTATTATTATTATGAGCTGTGACAACGGAGAGTAGATAATATTTATACGGTGCATTTTTCCATTTGGAAGAATAACATTCTAAAGTGGTTAGGTTCAGTAAGTTTGTTGAATTCCACGTTTCATCTACAAAACTGAAATTTACTCCCATGTTTCATTGAAGATGTAAAGTCTATTATTAGTGCAGAAGGCAATCTCCCCCGTCTTGAATGCTTGCAAAAAGCTGTCACATAAGTAATACGTTGGTGATGGCGATACCTTGAAATCAGTGAGAATGTTTTTGATGTATTTGAGCTCTTTTGTGTACTGGACGACGCTCAGCAGACCCTGGCCGAGCTTAAACCATGCAATGATAACTGAATCATCCTGACACACAGTAGGGTAAGGTATATAACCATCTTTGCTGATGCTATGAATAATAGCACCAGACACATCGTTGATCACTTGTACCTGATACTGAAAGCTGGTTATGCATATACTCTTAACTGCAATCGCTTGACTGGATGTCATCGCAAACATCTGCGATGGTTGAAATCCGTCACACTTGATCTCTCTTATTGCTTTCCCCCCTTCTGGCTTAAATACCTCTATTTTCTGGCCTAAACTGTAACCTACGAAAATCAGCCCATCCTTGCCTACAGTGAGACCGCCATATTCACCTTTGATTGTCTCAAACGTTACATCAAGCTTTTCACAAAGCTCTGTGTACAAGGAAATTGTGTTATTAGTGTCGCGTATGACGTACCCACCATCAGGCATGAAGTGTAAGGCACTAACTTCAACATATTTCAGAACGGTACCTTGTTTGATGCCCTCATGGGAATATATGACTATTCCTCCGTTTTGACAACCAACAGCCATCTCGTTGTTTGGTGATATTACCATCCCGCACATGCTGTTTCCAGGCGGTAGTGGAGCCTCCATGCGCAGAAGCCACTTAGACTTCTTTTGTCTTAAATGGCCCAACCGGAGTTCATCCGATCCGTGACTCCTGAAGCCAATTTTTTCACCTTCCTCAGCAGTTCTTCTGGGCAGCTCCTCATCTGGCCCAAACTGGTTCAGAAACTCTTCCAGCTGTAGACACATCGCTTTATGTGAGGTCAGACCCTCTGTCTGGAGTGGAAAATTAAGACCATTCTTAACCAACTCAAGAACCTTCTTAATCTGGTCTATCTGCTTACAAATCGGCTTCTCCACGTCTCCCAAAGAAGTATTAAGTTTCCCTAGCTTGTGTTCGACTTCTTTTTTTCAACACCGTCTTTCTTTTCTTCAATTTCTCAACAGATTCCTCAAAAGTCGCATCTATTTCACCATTGAGTCGTTTCTGAATGTTATGCACCCTTTTACGCTGGTCTTCAACAAAGGCGAAATACTTGTCAACATTGCGTATCTTTGCATCCGCTTTAGATGCAAGTTTCTCGACGTGATTATTTTGCTCAGTTTCATGTTCGCCTGCTTCCAGAATAGTGTGAGCATTCTTTGCATGCTCTAATATGCCACATTTGCAGCAAACATACTTGTTACAGTTGAGACAAAAACATTCTTCATCGTAGTTCGGATGTTTTCGACATTTGTTCCGTTTTCTTTGGAATGATTCCTTTTCTTGATTACTGTTGGTACAGACCTGGCCCTGGGTCTCCACATCTTCAACAAGTGATCTGACTGTTCTGTTTGATTGCAGTCTACCCACGTCTCTTCCAGGAACTGAAGTCTCCTCCCTGCACGTAGGACACAACAGCTTTCCACGAGACTCTAGTAGAGTCTCAAGACAACCCTTGCAGAATGTATGGGAGCAAGTCAGGATCTTAGGTTCCTTGAAGAAGCTCAGGCAGACAGGACACTCCAGGTTCTTATGGACAGCCTGCTTCAGTGAAGTAGCCATCTTTGACAACTTAAACACACGACCTGAGGAAGAAGGAAAAAATGTGAATCAATTGGTTAACTCATCAGAAGTGTGTAATACAATGTAAATACTTAGCTGGCTTTATTGCACTGAAAATGTTAACCATAATGCATTCCATGATTATTAGGGCCTACGCGGTATAATGTAATAAATATTATACGCTTCTTCTTTAGCACTTACGTTACGATCGAAGTAGATCTAACTGCGACTATGCTTCCAGTAAGAGGCATATGATATAATGTTTCATTCAGCAATGTAGTTGTATGAGTATGTGTTTTTTTACCGAGTGGGAATTCCCGCTGACTCATGTTTAACCTTTGCCAATGTGATCCTTCCGCTTCACCGATGTCACCAACGCACATCTCAGCAAACCCTCTTGCCATAACAAGTTAAATGAGCATGATTTTGTTTCCCTTAGGGGTAGGATTTCCTACTCATAAATATATCTTGGTTAACATAACGCTGATACTATTTGGTGCTGGTACTGATGGGTTACGGTCATATGTATTGTGTAATGCACTTATGAAATACCTTATATCTGTAATTCATTGTGGGATATGTACATTGAAACTCAACTTGGTTGAATATCTATTGTTAGAAACGTCATAATGCTGTATTACGCATATCTTGCTACTTTCATCTCACCGTCTCACGTCCCAGCTTTCCTTCCACAATCTCTTTTTCTTCCATTCTGATCTCTCACATCCTAATCTTTCTCTTGAACACTATTCATGTTTCTCCTCTTGACCACCTCTCCCTCCATCATAATTTAACCCTTACCTCAACTCTGTTTAGTTCTTGCTCCCTTCGACTTAATTTCTCTCATTGTAACTACACTTTCCTTTGTTCTGTTTTCTCTTATCTCCGCTCCTATTACTTTTGTTTCTCTCTATTTCTAACTACCTGCTATATGTTTTCTGGTTTACCTGTCCGAGTAATGTATGCAACTGGGCTTTGTTGTCTCTAACTGTGGTCTGTTTATCTTATCTATTTCCTGATTACTTTGTTATGCACATGTTGTTATGTCCTTCATATGCATGTCTTTTACATGTATGTATTTGTAATTTGTTATTCTCTTTTATGAGTCTATGAATATAATTTGTATGCTTATTTGACACTTGATATTTTTAAGGTAATCAGTCAGAGAATTTTTGTTATGCCAATTGAGCTTTTGTATTGTGCATGACCAAATAAATCAAACTAAAATTGAAACTGATGATCGAGGAATGTAAATGCATTGTGGTAGCTATTTTTCAGATAACTCCTACTTTCTGTTTGCTCTGTGTGCACCAAATAGCTAGTCTGGAGAATATCGGCGGTACCAGCCCCCCCCCCCCCCCCCCCCCCCCCCCTTCTGCCTTTCTGGACTGAAAGACCCAGGGAGTTAAAGAGATGGCCATGCATATTCTAGAAACCATGTCCAGTTGGAAAAATTAAACTAACTTTGAGTTCTCAGGAAATTTCTCTGCAAATCATGATATACTCAAAGTAATTTCGCCAGTTTGCCCGAGCTTCGATTGCGTATGCGCTAAATTAACGAAGATTGATTTAGTTTTTTTCTTTATATGTATTGCGCCCTCTTTCATTAAATTTTTGAAACTTATAGATGATGATCAATCTTGCCATGATATGTAATAATAACACTATGTGAAAACAATTCTTTTTCTTTTGTCTTCATCCTTATTTGTTCTTTGATTCTCCATCAAGAGTATTTGAGACAGGGGCTAGAAGGCGGCAGCCCCTCGATACTTTTGAAGGGAAAATCGGATAACCGTATTGTCATAAGCAAGGCGCTATATTGGTTTCCCATTTCGAATAATCTCTAATCTACCGCTAGTTAAATTTCTATAAATTGCGTATAAGTGCCCTTAAATATGAAAACACACAAGTGTGCATTGAGACAAGACATACCCCCCCCCTCCATATATTTCTATAATCTTATTTCTTCGATTTTTGTTTTTGGTTTTGAATACTTTTTCAGTATTATTTTCTTGAACTGGATGACTTCGGTAATTCGAGGATAAGGTCTTTTCCGTTGAACAATGATTATTCATTTTTTTTTTCTATTTCTCTATAATCTGTGGTAAATGCTCAATGCATATAGTAAATTCCTTTGTTTACAATTTAATACATGTATTCCATTGAATGCTAATGAAATGTATTGATTCATATTTGGATGCTTGGGGTTCCTCCATGCATGCTGATTCCCTTGATGTGGATTTGTGATCCTTGAAATGTTGTTATGATAATGGGAGTCGATATAGTTCTGTGAATTCAAGGAATACAACCCATAACTGAACCAAGCAGCTAGCCTTCTTGGGAGTGGGGCGTGGAGGGGAGGGGCAGTTATCCCAATTTTTTAGAAGGGTTGACATCTGTTTTATTCACTATGCATGCAGGCCCGTATTAAGAGGTCCACTTTAAAGGAGTCACACCAAGAAGCAAAAGTGTTTTGAATTGATGCAAAATTCATATCATTGCGAAGGGAAAGCCTTACTGATCAATTACAACAAATTTCCTCTTCAAAATATGTTTTGGGCCCGCAGAAATCAACTTTCAAAAATGTTAGTTTTGAGATCCAGATTTACTGCCTATTCGTATTTTTTCGTATTTTGTCGTAGTTCTTCGTGTGACGTCACACCCTGGACACGGCTGTTAAAAAAAGGCTGCTAGCTTCCGCTTGGTCTGCAGCTAGACGCACTAAGCGGAAGCTAGCAGCCGGTACCGAGCTGTTTGTCCAGGGTGTGACCTCACTATTCAGAGCTCGCTACGCTCGTTTGTTTGGCTTACGTTCGGGGGCGCTTGGGGGTTTAAGAAGGGTCTTGAAAAATGGCATTTTACGCCTCTCCACGATATCTATATGATTTCTCAGCAAATTATTCGTGTTTTTCAAGAGAAAATCTTTCCATCCATATGTAATTTGTTCTAATTATCAGTTTTTAGTAAATTTTCTTTGTGTAGCTCCTTTAAAGAAAAAACACTGGTTGAAACCGTTTAGCTTAGTTTAGCTTTAACTTAAAGAACCTCAGTATTTGATTAAAACTCGAAAACGAGTCTGACGCTATTACAGAATACCGAAGACAGTTTGACGCCGATCGCTGGAGTACTTAAGGTCTGCACTCATACTAATATTGATGAAATATCATTATCATGGCAAAAGTCGTCTTCTTGTTTTTCGATTTCGTTTTGATTGCTGACCTTGACGCTTGCCATTATTACCGCTGACATTATTATACGAATATCATCTTCCGAAGCTTTCTCATACCTCCTGCATGTATTCTCTGAAATCAATACTTTTGATGACTCGTTCTTTCACTTGTTCTGGAATTGTTTTTCTCACACCATTGACACAGAACAAAGAACTATTATATGGAAAAGTCAGTGACCAAATTCATACTTCAAGTTTATTCCTTCTATTCCCGTAAAGAAATATAACATAATTGAGCATAAATTATGTAACATAATTTGATTAGAACATGATATCTGACACAATTTCATCATAGTAATAGTTATGCCTTTATAGCGCAATAATGCAGGGATGACTCTATGCTCTCACATAGATTTTAAAAAAGAGCTAATTAATCTACTATGAACGAATCATAAACCTAGTAAGGAAGGGGAATATTAACTTTAATGCATATTAGAATAACATTATAAAATACATGTAGTAGAAATTAGGGTATGAAACACTGATTTCCTTCCCAATTCAAAATATAACTAAGAATTCTTAAAAACTTAAATGGATCTCGTACACATATACATGTAATACATATGCGACAAATAATAGCTTAAATAGTTTTTTCATAATATATACCAAAATTATAAGTCTGAAAATATAAAGTACATAGAGCAAACAAATATGACATGAAATAATTATTCTTTAAATTAGTAATTTCAATTAAATTTTCAATTCATTTGATTCTATTCATCATATAAAAACATACATAATAATAACATTGATATTTACAGATAAGTTAATAATATACAAATAACATAACAAAAGATAAACATAAAATACAAATATATATACGAATGAGGAACCAGTAAGAAAGAACAATTAAGTCTCATGCGGTGCTGGTCCCTTGTGACATAATAAAGAATCTTAACTTAACACCTTACAACTAACACCTGAAACTTTCACCTAACAACTAACACCTGATTGTATATATAAAACTAATAAAATACTATTCACAAAAACGTCATTGTTTGTATCTCTTTTTAAATGTATTTAGACTTTGGCTTGATTTAACACTAGGAGGTAACTCATTCCATAAAATTGGTCCTTTAAAGAAAATTGAATTTTTAGAGACATTGCAGTTTTGGTAAGTGTTATATAAAAATGAAATGATATCCTAGTTTCCATATGAATGTATTTCAGAATTCAAAATAAATGTGTTTGAAAGACTAGGAGGTATTTTACCTTTATGACATAAAAAACATAAATATAACAATATTATCGTCATTCAATTCAAATACATTTAAACATTTAAAACGGACAACAAAAGTTTTTTATGGGCAAGATAATGGGATCTTGAGATAAAACGTATTGCCTTTTTGTGTAATTTATATAATCTATTCATACAATAATCATTTGGATTTGCCCAAACAATATTGCAAAATTTAATTGTGATAAAAGCAATGCATTGTATATCATTAATAAAATCTTATAAGGGAAATGTTTTGATTTGTGTGAAATACCAACTACTTTCGAGAGTTTATTACAGATTGTTTCAATATGAACGTGCCATAACATTTTATAATCAATTAATTAAATCAATGAATTACAACGCTGTACAACATTTCCATTAATCTTTACTTCAATATCATCAGTTATAATGTTTTTGTTTGTAAAAATTATATGATTAGTTTTCTTCACATTTAAGATTAGCTAAATATACAACCATTGAGAAATGTTTTGAAACTCATCATTAGATCGTATCACTAGTCTATCTGGATCGTTATGAGACACAAATAAACTTGAATCAACGGCATACAATTTGTGAAGCCCGAGTAATATCATTCATATATACAAGAAAATAATAGGGGTCCCAATATCGAGCATTCAGGTGCTCCATATCCTATGGCTTTAAAATCAGATTTAATTGTCTTAAAAAGAACATATCGTTTCCGGTTTATTGAATAGCTATCAAGCCATTTTAACAAAACACCTCGTATTCCATAATTGAACAATTTATCTAAGAGAATTTTATGATCCAACGTATCAAATGCCTTTAATACTAAGATCGAGAAATATTCCTAACATAATTTGATTATTATCTAAGGCATTTGAAACTTTAAAAACAAAATCAATTAGTGCAGAGGATGTGGAGTGACTAGCTCTGGAACCATATTGACTATCCGATAATAAATTACATTGGTTCCAAAAATATATCAGTCTATTATAAAAACATTTGTCTAAGATTTTTGAAAATACTGGCAAGAATGATGTTGGCCGATAATTACTCATTGCATCGAATGATTCATTTTTATATACAAGAATAACTTTTGCTATTTTTAACTGTTCCGGGGAAATACCTTGACACATACGGTATCCTCGATCGCGCAAACCAGTTTTGAACATGTAAACTTATGGGTATTTCACCAAGACTGAACTATTTTGCCCGGTAACTGGAAGTTTACCCGGAATTTTACAGGAATAGTTAAAGTTTATGACTGCAATTTCGACCAATCAGATGGCTGGATTTCTGAAGTTAGGTATATAAATATTGTTATCTGGTGTATGTTGGTGACTTTTATGAGCTGTGATAACGGAGACCAGGCAAGAGTAGATGTTTATATGGTGCATTTATTTACTTTGACCGAATAACGATCTAAAATTGTTGGGTTTTGTAAGTTTGTTAAACTCCACATTTCAAATCTACAAAACATAAATCTTCTCCCATGTCTGATGGAAGATGTAAAGTTTATTATCAGCGCAGAAAGCAATCTCTCCCGTCTTGAATGCCTGCAAACAGCTATTAAAAGGATATTCCGGCATCTTGAAATCAGTGATAATGTTTCTGATGTATTTGAGCTCTTTTGTGTACTGAATGATGCTTAGCAGACCCTGATGGTGCTTAACCCATGCAATGATAACTGAATCATCCTGACACACAGCAGGGTAAGGGTAATCACAACCTTCGCTGATACTATGAATGATAGCACCAGACACATCGTTGATCACTAGTACCTGGTACTGACGGCTGGCCCTACAAAAACTCTTAACGACAATCGCTTGACTGGATGTCATCGCAAACATCTGCGATGGGTCATATCCGTAACATGTTATCTCTCTTATGGCCTTCCCCCCTCCTTGCTTAAATACCCGTATTTTCTGGTATGCACTGTAACCTATGAAGATCAGCCCATCCTTGCCTACAGTGAGACTGATGATCTTGAGCCCACCTTTCGCAAGATATGTCTCAAACGTCACATCAAGCTTTTCACAAAGCTCTGTGTACACGGAAATTCTGTTATTATGGTCGCGTATGACGTACCCATCATCAGGCATGAAGTCTAAGGCACATACTTCAACAGATTTCAAAACGGTATCTTGTATGATGCCGTCAGAAGAATATAGGAATATTCCTCCGTTTCGACATCCAACTGCCATCTCATTGTTTGGTGATATTACCATCCCACTCATGTATTTCCCAGCAGGCAGTAGAGCTTTCGTGCGCAAAACCCATTTAGAATTCGTATGTGCAGGGACCTTCCTGGTATGTGTTAGCTGGCCCAACTGGAGTTCATCCGATCCCTGACTCCTAAAGCCAATTTTTTCACCTTCCTCATCAGTTCTTCTGGGTAGCTCCTCATCTGGCCCAATCCGGTTCAGAAGCTCTGTAAGCTGTTGACACGTCGCTTTATGTGAGGTAAGAGCCTCTGTCTGGAGAGGAAAATTAAGACCATTCTTAAGCAAGTCCAGAATCTGCTTAATCTGGTCTAATTGGATACGAGTCGACTTCTCCACATCTCCCAATGAAGTCTTAAGTTTTCCAAGCTTGTGCCCAGTTTCATTTTCCAACACCGTCTTTCTTTCCTTCAATTTCTTGAGTTGTTCCTGAACGCTGTGCACCCTTTTACGCTGGTCTTCAACGAAAGTGAAATACTTGTCAACGTTGCGTATCTTTGCATCCGCTTTAGATGCAAGTTCCTCGACGTGTTTCTTTTGCTCAGGTTCACGTTCACCTGCTTCTACGATAGTGTGAGCATCCTTTGCATGCTCTAATGAGCCACACATGTTGCAGACATACCTGTTACAGTTGAGACAAAAACATTCTTCATCATTGTACGGATGTTTTCGACATTTGTTCCATTTTCTTTGCAATGATTCGTTTTCTTGATTAATGTTGGTACAGACCTGGCCCTGGACCTCCACATCTTCAACAAGTGATCTGACTGTTATGTTTGATTGTAGTCTACCCACGTCTCCACCGGGAATCGAAGTCACCTCCCTGCACGTAGGACACAACAATTTTCCACTAGACTCCAGGAGAGTCTGAAGACAACCCTTGCAGAAGGTATGGGAGCAGGTCAGGTTCTTGGGTTCCTTGAAGAAGCTCAGGCAGACAGGACACTCGAGGTTATTATGGAAAGCCTCATGCTTCAAGGAAGTAGCCATCATTGACAACTCAAGCACACGACCTGAGGATCGAAGAAGGAAAACAAAATCGGTGAATAAATTGGCCAACTCAATCAAAAGTGTGAAATATTTTGTAAATACTTAGCTGTTTAATATTACACTGAAAACTGTCAAACCTAATGCATTCCATGATTAATAGGATCTACCCCCTTAAATTAAAGGGATCCGGTAACGTTGTCTCAGATTCTAAAATAAAATTATGGATTTAGCTCTTGATGCAATGATAATTATAGACCTTTAGGTCAGTCGGGAATCCCATGAATTTTACAAGCCGATCGCCTGTCTGATTATCAAGATATTTATGATTGGAATTACAAATTTTGAAAACCGTTCGCCGGTTTTCATAACACTACAGTCTATTGGGGAAAACGAGTAAGGTTAAACCGGTCACTCAAAGATTTTTACTTTTTTGAGACACTTCTTGATCATTTTGAAGCGCAATTTTTTTTAGGGCCTCAATATTACACCATTTCACAGACACTGATAACACATAGGACCGTGTATATCAGATTGAACATTGTTAAACGATCCTTTTTAAAGGTAAAGACCAGTATTGGAAACGCCCCAATTTCAAAAAATAAATAAAATGGAAGCTCTCATTACCAATCATGTGAAAGAATATGTTATGATATGATAACAAAAAATTGCCGGGAAACCGCCTACTAACCGCCTACTAATTCATATACTTGGTAAATTTGTTTCTCTCATGGTCTGTGAGAGATATAGGGTAGTCCCATATACATCTTTCTGTGTATAGTGCTTGTAACTTTACGAA
>BEXV01002509.1:11387-31335 GCA_003118195.1 Hemicentrotus pulcherrimus
GGAAGTTTCGATTACTGAAAAGAAATTTTTGGCTAGCTCTCAGTAAATTTAGATCGCGTGCTCGATCTTGTAATTAGGCTTCATGGGGAAAAAAAGTGATCCTTTCAGAAATCATAAAAGTTCGTTCTATTTGTGTTTCCACCTGATTCATTCCATTGTTCGGACGATTTTTCAGAGAGGGATAGAAGTGAACATTCTCACGGTTAACGACGATGTACTTATTTTCTCCCCCATGCCATTTGAATATATACATTTATTTTTGTAAAGAAATTTCCGGCTTGCACCCAGTAGATTAAGATCGCGTGCTAGATCACGTAATTGAAAGCAAGTCAGAATACAATCTTAGAACCAGTGGGATCTACTGGCTACAAGGCAAAAAAATCTTTCCACCAACAAACAAAACTTTTGTACGTTTCCATTTCCTGAATTTGAACCCCGGACCATTCTCACTCTCTCCCTCTTTATCTCTCTCTCTCTCTCTCTCTCTCTCTCTCTTTATCTCTCTCTCTCTCTCTCTCTTTATCTCTCTCTCTCTCTCTCGCTATACAATTGGGAAGTGCATGTGCCCTTTTGCCCCCCCCCCCTCGACCCTGGAGAAATGTCACGGACAGAACGTTTTCTAATTTATTTCAAGCAGTAGGTCTCACAAATATAAAAAGAAACTGAAAACATAGACGATGAAGTAAATACTTGTTATAGCTATACGGTGTCCACAGGCATGCGATTTAAAGACGATGTATTATTTCTCTTATTCGTTCATTGTCTCTACCATCCTATTTGAATTTTGATTTTGATTTTGATTGTGATTTTGGCTTTCTTTCTTTTTTTCTTCTTTTTTTTAATGTTAGGCTTCGCGGGAGAAGTTTCAAATGATGTAAAGAAATTTTTGGCTAGCACCTAGTTAATCGCGTGCTCGATCTTGTATTTGAAAGCAAGATAGAATAAAGTCTTAGAACCAGATCTACTTGGTCTATATAAGCCAAAAAAAATTTTACAACGATAAACAACATTTTCTTCTTCTCTCCTGCTCTCTCTCTCTCTCTCTCTCTCTCTTCCTTGGTTGCCTTCAATTTCCCTTTCTTAACACGAAGTATGTAGTGTGCATGTATAGTATCCTTATTATCGTACCTTTTTTTTGCAATATATGTGCCCGAAATTTTTTCATTCAATACATCCAAGATGTCTGTCAACGTTCACAATTCGTTGCTTAAATATTATCAAATGAAAGAAAGGGAAACACTAGAATAATAATTTTTTTAAAAAAAACGTAAAGTACAGATTTTCTTCTTCTTCTTCTTCAAGATAATCTGCCTCCTTCAATACTGAAGATTCTTGCAGATGCCGTATACGGCCTGGTTGGGGTATGCAGGTGGACCATTACACCGGGGTTTAACTGAGATACAGTTAAATATTTAAAAGAATATGGTTCAGAATAAATTAAAATAGAAAAATAGAATATAAGGTAGAATATAAAATGAATCCTATCAAAAGCAGAAGGGTTGATAAAAACCATTTCTATATTTCAAATGAAAGTCTAGCAATAAACGAATTTGCCGTTGCAATATTACAGCAATCATAACCAGGTCAATGGACCTATTCGACTTTCACGAATCCTGGAAAACTACATGAATCCAACCTGATGATAAAAATCGGCATTGAAGAGCAAGTACACTCCAAAAATAACTGACATTCAATAAAAGCAGAAAAATCAGACAAACCAATCAAAAAAAAGTTTGAGCAAAATCGGATAACCAATAAGAAAGTTATGGATTTCTTTTAAAGGTATGTAAAACTACGAAACAATGGAAATCACTACACAAATTGCCAATTTGGTTATCAGATTGTGACATCATGCCCTCACTATTTATAAATATATTTACAAAAATTCACCGTCCTTTCATGTTTTTCCGAAGTATTTTTACCCGAGGATTGAAACTTTACATTTTAAAAACATTGCACTAAAAGTAGGCCAGGGTCCCGTTTTCTTAAACTCGCAATCAATAAAAAGGTCACTTCTCTAAAACAAATGTGTTCTGAGCCAATCAAATGCAACAGTTTCAGTAGCTTATAGCAGTTATTGAAACTTGTTCTTGATAACAAGCTTTATAAAACCGGACCCTTTAGTCAGGTTAGTAACTACAGGGCGATTTAATACATATTCGCCTTAATTAAATGCGAAAAACTAATACTTTTAAATATATATATATACATACCTGAAGGAACAATATGTGTTTTTTAATTTCAGAGATTTTATCCTCTTCTGTCTGGGCCAGTTTGCCTGAATCTAGAACGTTTTTAGAGTCAAAAGCTGCATATGATAAGAGAGAGAGGTGGACACGTTGTGAAATAAGGATGTCCATATGATGGGATAGAGGCAGAGAGAGAGAGGGGGAGTAGGGGTAAGAGACAGAAGAAAAAGTAGAGGAAAGGGATAAAAGAGAGAAAGATAGAGGAGGCGGGGTATGATATAATGAGAGAAGGGGAGTGAGGAGGGTAGGCGCATATAAAGATAGTGGGAGATATAGACAGTTGCATAGAAGCAGAAAATGAGGGAGAGAGAGTGAAAGAAATAATAAACACTTTTTTAATTAACATTTTAAGCTGTTCTCATTTCATTTCATTCCATCCGTCATATTTATTTTTAAAAATACATAAGTATAACATTGATATTTACAGATAAGTAAACAACATACAAACAACGAAACGAATAATAAATACACAATACAATTATATATACGAATGAGNAAATGAAAGTCTAGCAATAAACGAATTTGCCGTTGCAATATTACAGCAATCATAACCAGGTCAATGGACCTATTCGACTTTCACGAATCCTGGAAAACTACATGAATCCAACCTGATGATAAAAATCGGCATTGAAGAGCAAGTACACTCCAAAAATAACTGACATTCAATAAAAGCAGAAAAATCAGACAAACCAATCAAAAAAAAGTTTGAGCAAAATCGGATAACCAATAAGAAAGTTATGGATTTCTTTTAAAGGTATGTAAAACTACGAAACAATGGAAATCACTACACAAATTGCCAATTTGGTTATCAGATTGTGACATCATGCCCTCACTATTTATAAATATATTTACAAAAATTCACCGTCCTTTCATGTTTTTCCGAAGTATTTTTACCCGAGGATTGAAACTTTACATTTTAAAAACATTGCACTAAAAGTAGGCCAGGGTCCCGTTTTCTTAAACTCGCAATCAATAAAAAGGTCACTTCTCTAAAACAAATGTGTTCTGAGCCAATCAAATGCAACAGTTTCAGTAGCTTATAGCAGTTATTGAAACTTGTTCTTGATAACAAGCTTTATAAAACCGGACCCTTTAGTCAGGTTAGTAACTACAGGGCGATTTAATACATATTCGCCTTAATTAAATGCGAAAAACTAATACTTTTAAATATATATATATACATACCTGAAGGAACAATATGTGTTTTTTAATTTCAGAGATTTTATCCTCTTCTGTCTGGGCCAGTTTGCCTGAATCTAGAACGTTTTTAGAGTCAAAAGCTGCATATGATAAGAGAGAGAGGTGGACACGTTGTGAAATAAGGATGTCCATATGATGGGATAGAGGCAGAGAGAGAGAGGGGGAGTAGGGGTAAGAGACAGAAGAAAAAGTAGAGGAAAGGGATAAAAGAGAGAAAGATAGAGGAGGCGGGGTATGATATAATGAGAGAAGGGGAGTGAGGAGGGTAGGCGCATATAAAGATAGTGGGAGATATAGACAGTTGCATAGAAGCAGAAAATGAGGGAGAGAGAGTGAAAGAAATAATAAACACTTTTTTAATTAACATTTTAAGCTGTTCTCATTTCATTTCATTCCATCCGTCATATTTATTTTTAAAAATACATAAGTATAACATTGATATTTACAGATAAGTAAACAACATACAAACAACGAAACGAATAATAAATACACAATACAATTATATATACGAATGAGGAAACCGGCAAGAAAAAACATTGAAGTCTTATGTGGTGCTGGTCCCTTATGATATAATAAAGAATGTTATCCTTATCTAACACTTACTACCTTACACCTAACACCTAACACATGATTGCATATACATATACAAATTAGAACTTTAGTAAGAAAGTGATCAACTTTTTATAACATTTGATCAAAATCTTGATAATCTTCGACATGTTCTTGGTACAATATTGTGGCCCCTACATTCAATATCATAAATGTATTAACCCTATCTGTTTAACCATATTCGTTATAAAAAGGTTCAACAACTAAAAAAGGTATCAACGCAAATTTATATCAATTACGTAAGTTTACATTTATACCTAGAATCAAAGTATCATCAGCAAACTATATGCAGTAGGCTTCCGGTTAAACCATGTGAGAGGGGGAGGATTACGGAGTCATGAAAAGTACCGTTGGTAATCTTTCTTCCTTGAGTGTGTGTAGTCCTAAAAAGGACTGTTGGTAATCATTCTTTCTTGAGTGTGTGTAGTCCTGAAAAGGAATGTTGGTAATCATTCTTTTTTGAGTGTGTGTAGTCCTGAAAAGGACTGTTGGTAATCATTCTTTTTTGAGTGTGTGTAGTCCTGAAAAGGACTGTTGGTAATCATTCTTTTTTGAGTGTGTGTAGTCCTGAAAAGGACTGTTGGTAATCATTCTTTTTTGAGTGTGTGTAGTCCTGAAAAGGACTGTTGGTAATCATTCTTTTTTGAGTGTGTGTAGTCCTGAAAAGGACTGTTGGTAATCATTCTTTTTTGAGTGTGTGTAGTCCTGAAAAGGACTGTTGGTAATCATTCTTTTTTGAGTGTGTGTAGTCCTGAAAAGGACTGTTGGTAATCATTCTTTTTTGAGTGTGTGTAGTCCTGAAAAGGACTGTTGGTAATCATTCTTTTTTGAGTGTGTGTAGTCCTGAAAAGGACTGTTGGTAATCATTCTTTTTTGAGTGTGTGTAGTCCTGAAAAGGACTGTTGGTAATCATTCTTTTTTGAGTGTGTGTAGTCCTGAAAAGGACTGTTGGTAATCATTCTTTTTTGAGTGTGTGTAGTCCTGAAAAGGACTGTTGGTAATCATTCTTTTTTGAGTGTGTGTAGTCCTGAAAAGGACTGTTGGTAATCATTCTTTTTTGAGTGTGTGTAGTCCTGAAAAGGACTGTTGGTAATCATTCTTTTTTGAGTGTGTGTAGTCCTGAAAAGGACTGTTGGTAATCATTCTTTTTTGAGTGTGTGTAGTCCTGAAAAGGACTGTTGGTAATCATTCTTTTTTGAGTGTGTGTAGTCCTGAAAAGGACTGTTGGTAATCATTCTTTTTTGAGTGTGTGTAGTCCTGAAAAGGAATGTCTGTTGGTAGTCCTGAGAAGGACTGTTGATATCTTTCTTATAGTTCTAAAGAAAACTATAGCGCCGGTAGGAGAGGGTGTGTGGTAGGAGGGACTAGACGTTTCGAACAGGTCGACTATCCATCGTAGGCCTATACTGATTATATTTCAATGATTCATATATCTATCCAATCTGCCCATATATCGTGTAACAGTAACGAGCCATATGTGACACTAATAAACGATGTGCATGAGACTAATTTTGTTCGGTATAATTTGCATATATATGCGCAGATGAAAAAAAGAACGAACAAATCAAAAACAAAATACTGACAGTTCGTCTTTTACGCACCTGTATTACTTAATGGAGTGTTTTTAGCCAGATTTTGAGGGAAAAAGTGTGTCATTTGTAAATTGTTATTGTCATTAAGTTATGATAAAACATCGATAATTCTCGGTTTCCTTTTTTTCTACCGAGACCTTGGCTGCGACCCTCAATACTTTGAAGGGGTATCTAGGGACCTCCGCGATTTTGGGCCTAGCGCTTCCCTTGTACAATATTTAGGTCCTATGTATTATATACAAGTTTCACATTGTGGTGAAAGGGATTGCAACAACTAATCTTCCGAAATTTAAAAAAAAAGTAATTGGAAGTCAAATATATATAAACGAAGTTTCAAAGCAGATATTTAAAGAGAAGGTTTGTCGATTTAAAAAAACTAACTTTAATGTCATTATTGCAAAGGTGACACTTTGATTGGCCAAGGATATCAAAAGCCAATGCTTGGAAATATCTGAAGTAATGGTTATTAACAATTACAAAACGCTTAGATACAGCCCCGACATAGCACCTGAAAAGCTCACCGGTCGCTGCTGAGATATGACGTCACATGTTGTGCACAAGCAGTCGATGCCCCATGACATCTCAAATAATTTCAGAGCCTGTTTTGTCATCTTTTCTTCAGTTATTTCTCTTACTTCAATACCATCAGGCGAAATGTTTAATCTATTGCCTCACTCTAAACCCCGTTCATGGTATTATTTTGATGAAAAATGCAAGGATAAAAAAGGGGGAATCCGTCGCTTGTAAACAAAATAAGACGCCATCGTATTTTCAGCTGCATACACCGCGGCAAGTTCGGCGTTTCAAGAGGGAACAAATGCCGTCCATACTATCATTCCGGAGGTTTTTTTAATTTAAAAGTGTGGTTTCTTTAATTGTACATTAACCCTTATCCTGTGTATTTACAAACAAAAGAACTTAGTTATCAGAATGGAGGTCATATAACTTTTTGAATGGTGTGAAATTCCATCACATTCATACACACTTAACTCATTATAATTTGAGAAATAAAAGCATTGCAAGTATGTTCATACTTTATGGGATATCGTCTGCTTGGACAGGGTTGGTTCATATTGTGACGGCATTAAGATATCGTTATTTTTCTGGCGAATCTTTCGCATATCCCAGATGCTATGGTTGTTTTATTTGTATTTTTATAAATCACCCGATATGTAGTTGACCTAAAACTTGCATGATGGCAATCTGTTAGCTTACCAGTTTCTATTAATACGATTTTTGCCATATTTGTAATTTTCTATGAACCCTCACTTTAAGAACATACGAAATGGTAAAGATTAATGATACATTCAAACAAAATCGAACAAACATACCTCATGCTGTCATGAAGAAAACTAAAGAAGAAGACGTACCTTATATACTATACCCTTACAAAAATTACCATACCCTTACAAAAATTACCATAGTAACCATGTGTTGTTTTTTTTGGTCCAAATTACCATCCACCATGGAAATCATGGTACCAAACCATGAAATACATAGCTATGTTTATCATTGTTTGAAACCATAGTAACCATGGTTTCCATGGTGGATGGTAATTTGGACCAAAAAACATGGTTACCATGGTACTTTCTTTTAGAAAAAAAATCACATTATAGTTCTGACATCCAGAGGCAAAGTTCGTCACAATCAACAAACAAACATGAAACAGAACAACAAGATTTTTAAACAGCTAGCAATTTGTATACTGAACTTTGACCTAAGCGTATAGAATAACAGATGTTATTAATGTCATTGGTCAATACTTTAAAACACACGTAATGTCACTGAACGGAAACGTTTAGGCACTTTAGAAAACAATTATGAACTTACACAAGCGACTAAGATGCCCTTTAATTTTAGTACCTAAAACACGATTTTTGAGCACAATTTATCATTTTGTATTTAACAATTAATATACGTATAAATACAGGCAATCTCTTAAATGTAAAACAATGTAAATCCCTTCTTAACACTGAAAAACTTAAATTAATTTATAATCTGTACGGTACATCAAGTCAGTTCACTCAAGCCTTCACCAGAACACTTTCATGGTCATTGACCATGTCTATGATTTGCTATGCATACGGCTTGTATACCTACCATTCCTCTGGTATGCGTTCCAATGCAAGTTTTCCGTTTCAAGGATCGCCTTTAAGCATGATTTTCACAATCAAACCATTAAAGAAATAGCGTCTTTCGTCCTTTCTTTCTTTCTTTCTCTCTCTCTCTCTCTTTAACATGCTTTTTCAAAAAGTGAAGAGGGCTCGAGCCCCCGAGCCCAGTCGTTCTGCAGGGTCTTAACATTTTGGCTTTCGCCTGACTATAAATTTGGGGATTTCTGATTTTTCAACAAACGCACAAAAAGCTATGACTTACACACAAAAAAATGAGAAAAAAATACCAGAAAATCATGTTATTTTAGCAACATTTTGTAAATCACTGGTATCGAATAAGAAATACCCCCCCCCCATCAGTACGCCAGCGTTCAGTGGCTTATGTCTTCTCACCCCTATAACAAAAAACATACACGCTTTCCCATCCTCTCATAATATTTCCACGATATGCGCGTATCGCCATTATAAAACCCTCCATTGNCTAGAAACCTCACCTTCATCTTGCGTTCCTTCCTTTGAAACAGCAACGGCTTGGGTGACTCCAACAAGACACAGACATGAACATAGAACTAGAGTGATGACAGAGAACGACTTCATCTTGAACAGTGTGTTGATAGTAGCCGAGATATTTTTTCTTAATTTACATCCAAAGTGAAGGTTTTGGTTTTATAGGAGAATTTCTGCAATTACTTTGATGAGAAGATGAATACGTGGTGATTTTTACTGTCCAAGGAGCGGGTTGGCTTTGGTATTTATACCACTTAAGCCCCTCCCACTATTTGCCAAATTTGGTGACAAGGAGGGACCCGAGCTAGTTCGGCACACCCATGTGTGTATTAAGCAGATTTTTGTGTATAATAACGATATTCCTTCTTCTTTTTTTGTATTCAAAGTCTTTATAACCGTTTCCATTAATATTATTAAGCTGAGCTGAGCTGAGCTATTCGGCAAAATAGGCAAGCTTGACATCCACACTATATGGCAAAATGTGAAAGGGCCAAGGTTTTTTCTTATGTCGAAGTACCTGTAGACAGTCATCCATTCACATGCGATCCTTAAATATGTTTGTGATGATAGCTCAAGGTGACTTATTAATAATTTCTATTTCTATTTTGTTTTAATTCCAACTGTCCAAACAGGACTACTAAATAGGGTATACTACCTTCAATGCCTTTTTAGTTATTAATAAATCTCAATGGAGTGAAAGATTTGTCAGGATCCAATCTATCCAATCTAATCTGGGAATTTGTAGACCACCAAGATCTAGCTGCCTAATTAAAGGCACTGATGGATGAGAGTAAAAAACGACTGAATATTTCGTCCATGATTCTCCTGGTAAAGACTGGGTTTGTGTCTAGTTGTATATGGAATAGATGTGGGTTTTGAAAGTAAAGCAGGTCACATGAGCCTAGTATCTCTTTAATAGAGCGGAGGTATTGAGAAAGACTGTTCCACAACCTGGGTGCAGAATCAGCGAAAGATCTATCGTCCAAAAGAGAATTTTCAGAAAGATAAAGTACTGTCAATTTGAAGCAACGAGGTCATGATATCCATGTATGGCATAACGAATGAAAGCACTTTCCAAAAACTAGACAAATTGCAACCATTGCCATAGATCGTGCCGAGACAATATTTACATGGAACGACATTGAAACAAAGAAGTTGTTCACATAAGGCAAAATAATGGTTAAGACCCACCGATGAGTAAAAGGCATGGTAGCAATTATTAGAGGGAGGCAATCGTCAGTATGCTCGTTTTCCGAAGGTTCGTTTATTAGGCCGACAGCCTCAAGACCGGTACTGAAGGTCTAAAGGGCTGTCGGTCTAGTGAACCCTCTGGAGAACCTACGAGACCTTCACTGTCGGTCTCGTGGGCTGTAGCCCGGTCTGTAACACTGGAGACACTTCTTAAGGTTCATCATTCCGAAGATTCGTAATGCCAAACATGATGTTATCATACCAGATTGTACAAGACATTGTTGAGTCGTCCCAAAGGTTCATGAAACCGAAGGTTAGCAATTTTGATAGCTAAATAGTGTTTATCCTCCATGGACATATCCATATCTGAATAGGGCTCGAGACATTGTAGGAGGAAGGGAGAGAGATAGAGGGTAACAATAATTAAAGAGGGCGTGTATGACGGAGAGACCGACTGAAAGATAATTATTGACAACACCACATATACAACAAAGAGATAGAGAGGGAGAACATAAAGATGTAAAAGAGAGAGAAAGAAAAAAAATTATATATATATATAAATGAATAGCTGATTTCCGATTTCTCACTGCCCGGCCGATGCCAAAAACATAATTTTACTTCTTTTGCATTTTAAGTTTTCTTGATCCTCCCCCCTCTCTCTCTCTCTCTCTCTCTCTAATTCTCCATCTTACATGTGTTCTAATCTTCCAATGAACTAACAAACCGTACACTAATTGTTAATCAAACCGTTGAGCAATTTTATTAGTTTTGTCCATGACCATTGGAAATGTTCGAACACTGCAATGTCATGATACTACGTAATTACACAACAAACAGCATGCTCTATTGATTCAATGTATCATTGTTGCAACGAAAACATTATATTTATTTAGATCTCTTACGATACTCGCTTCTTTTAATGTATTTCTTATTAAATAAAATCAAACACACCTTATGCTAGGAGTCCACTGGGCCGGCGCCAGTTCGCGCCAGTTCGCGCCAAAGCAATTTACTGTGGCGCCTAGTGTCGCCAATAAGGTGCCTAATGGCGTGTAGTGGCTCAAACTGCCTCCCAACTGGCTCGTGGTGGCCCGTAACGGCGCCAAATTTGAATGTGGCGACAAGAACATTTCAAAATGTTTGAAATTATGTTCGAAATTTTCGTCGCGCCACTTTCATCGAGCAATCAGCGCCAAGTGTCCGCCAAGTGGCACCAAATGGCGCGAAAATATCGCCCTTTGGCGCAAACAATCCGCCTATTGGAATCCCCTGGAATGTAATGGCGCGGGCCAAGTTGCGTCAATGAGATTTCGCGCCACATTGCGCCACTTGTGGCACCTTGTTTGCGCCACTACGCGAGCCAAACGGCATCCGATTGGTGATTACTTCGCGCCAAATGCCACCTGGTTGCCCGCCATTCAGCGCCACTTGCCGCTTATAAAAATAGGGCGACATCGCAGGACTTTCTCACAGTGATGGAGGCAGTTCTCCAAGCTCCAGGGATGAGGTTGTGCTCGGCATCCTCCTGGTCCAACATGCGGACGTCCAGTGCCTGATAGCGCTTCCTAATGAGGTTGTGCAGCATGACGGCAGCTTCAACGATCAGGCGGACTGTGTCTGGTTCCTTTCTCATCTGGCCAAGGAAGCACTGGAACAGCAGAGCCAGAATACCAACCACACGCCTTGCCCTGGACAGCCTGTAGTTGAAGATCTTCTGCTGTTGGTCCATATTACGACGGCCATAGGGCTTCATCATGTACGTCCTCATGGCGAAGGCATCGTCTCCCACGAAGAAGTACGGCATAGGGTGCTCTTCATCATCATGGGGAAGAGGAGCTGGATCTGTGATGCCTAAAGTGCCAGCTTCAATGCATTCAGTTCACTGTTATTGTAGATATGGGCATCAGACTGATGGCCAACCCCACCCACATCTATCCACAGGAACTGGTACTTTGAATCTACCAGAGCCATCAGGACAAGCGAGAAGAACTGCTTGTAGTTGAAATAAAGGCTGCCTGATTTGTTGGGCCTCTGGTTACGGATGTGCTTTCCATCATAGGCTCCCAGACAGTGAGGAAGATTCCATATGGCTTCAAAATCACCTGCAACCTCAAGCCAGCCTTCATTGGTTGTGGGGAGGGAGATGACCTCTGCAGCATACTCATCCACTATCGCTCTGGCTACATCAAGGACAAACTTCTGGATGGTTTCCTTGCCCACTCGGAAGTTGTAATACAATGTGATGGCGCAGGAAGACGGACAACTTGAGACCAAGGGGAATGGCCTTCCTGAAGTGGGTGTCCTTCTTCTGCAAGTGGGGTGTAAGCCTGACCAACAGGTCATCAATCATCTCTGGGGACACCCTGGTGTAGTTCTTGAACTTCCTCCTGTCATTCTCCCTCAGCTCTTCCATCAAAGTGTGGTACTGTCCACGTTCGGCCCTCAACTCTGGGTGGAGCATGGGTCTAAACCACCAGTTGTGCTTCCTTTTCTTCTTAGGAGGCTCTTCTTCTTCAGGATTGGCCAGTATAAGTTGATAGGCAGTGGCCACCTCAGCATCTCTCATCATCTTTTGATGGAGCAGCATCGTCACTCCAACATTATCAAAAGCCTCAGGCATATCAAAATTGTAAATATTTAGTAGAGATGTTGTTCATACAGCAGCTGAGGAGGGTCTGAACCAGGTAGCCGATGGCCGGTATTTATATGGTTGGCAAGCGGCGGCAAGTTCAAACCAATTTGGCGACCTTTGGCACAAACTAATCACCAAGTGGCGCAAAGTAGCCGTCTATTGGCGCGAATGGCGCCAACAGGGTGAATTTTGGAATCAAATGGCCGTGTAATGACGCGAACTGGCGCAAACTGGCGCAACATTTTGGAGCAAGCCGGGTGGCATTTGGCGCACGCCATATGGCACCCAGTTTATTCCACTTGGCGACACAAGCCGAGCGGACATTAATTCGGCGCCACAGCGAGCCACTACGCGCCAATCACATAATCTTTGGCGCGAACTGGCGCGAACTGGCGTCGGCCCAGTGGACTCCTAGCATTACAGAAAAAGATATCTGTTATAAGGATAGATCCATGCCTAGATTTCGCAAAAACTGGAATTTGCTAGAATTAGGATGATATAGTAACCTGTTATGTCGTCTGTCCTTTTTCTTTGTTTTTTTAAAATCCATAATCTCGGTTTCTACTCATACTATATTTATCATAATTTTGTATTATGATAATGATATATTTGAAATACATGTGTTTCATTTTAATTTGTATTATGTATGGGATGATTTAACCGAAGATAAATATAAAAACTTTTATAAAGATATCAATATTACGTAATCCGAATTTGATTTCTGAAGGCAGTACAATGGGCAGGACTACTGAGATTGCCCTTGAATCAAAATATTTCTTGAAAGTCATTGCTAGATTGTAATGCCTAGACAATAAAGGGGTTCCTGGTTGCTTTATTTCAAGCTGCGTTTGATTTTGTCAGTATATTGATCAATTATTATAATAAAATAATAAAAAGAGGCCAGCGAGCTTTATAGAATTAACCATCTAGATCAATCCCCAGTTTGAACTCTGTAGAATAATAAACAGGTAATCAGAATTTAAAGATTTCTCCTTCGTATTTATTTTAGCATGACCACGCATAAATGGAAAGACATGACATGAATTGACTAAGAAACAAAAAAGAAACTTCAAAAAATCTCCTTAAGCAGATAAGATTGATCTACAGCAAGCAAGTTCCCGTCAAACATTACGGGCAACACTAGGTACACCTTCACACGTTTTTAATTATAGAGACAATGCATTTTTAATTCAGTTCAATTGAAGTAAATTATTATATTCACATGTACTTTAAACGACCATTAGGTTTCTTTTCACACTTCTGTTAAAATGAAAGTTAATTAGTTTCAGAAATTTCAGGTTAGCAAAAGAACTATTCTATCTACAAGTATCATGAAATTCAATATTCATCTACAACATTTAGAGAACCATCGACAAACCAGGCCTAATTTTATCAGACACGTTATAACTTTTGTGTGTAAAAGCTAAGGTTTACACTCTATCACTGGTATGTGTCTGAAAATAAGGTGGACATTTTATTACTGGTATGTGTATGAAACTAAGGTTTACATTTTATCGTTATGTGTGTATGAAACTAACATTTTATCACTATTGTGTGTATAAAACTAAGGTGTACATTTTATCACTATTGTGTGTATGAAACTAAGGTTTACATTTTATCACTGTTGTGTGCATGAAACTAAGGTTTTCATTTTATCACTATTGTGTGTATGAAACTAAGGTTTACATTTTATCACTATTGTGTGTATGAAACTAAGGTTTACATTTTATCGCTATATGTGTGTATGAAACTAAGATGAATATTTTATCACTATTGTGTGTATGAAACCAAGGTTTACATTTTATCACTATTGTGTGTATGAAACTAAGGTTTACATTTTATCACTATTGTGTGTATGAAACTAAGGTTTACATTTTATCACTATTGTGTGTATGAAACTAAGGTTTACATTTTATCGCTATATGTGTGTATGAAACTAAGATGAATATTTTATCACTATTGTGTGTATGAAACCAAGGTTTACATTTTATCACTATTGTGTGTATGAAACTAAGGTTTACATTTTATCACTATTGTGTGTATGAATCTAAGGTTTACATTTTATCACTTTTGTGTGTATGAATCTAAGGTTTACATTTTATCACTATTGTGTGTATGAATCTAAGGTTTACACTTTATCACTTGTGTGTGTATGATACTAAGGTGTACATTTTATCACTATTGTGTGTATGAATCTAAGGTTTACACTTTATCACTTGTGTGTATGATACTAAGGTGTACGTTTTATCACTGTTGTGTGTATGAAACTGAGATGTTTTAAAAGCATGACACGAACTGACAACCGTGTCAAACTATACAAAATGAAGACGAATTTATTAGTAGGACTGTCTAGTACTCTATTAGGACCTAAAATTGCTATAAAGGTAAAGGTAGTTTTAGATCCCAAAATGTGTGGAATTTAGCCAATATGATCATACCAATTCAGCTCCACTTTAAAACAATATGGTGAGTTGGTGACCGTTAATAAATAAACTAATTAATAATAACAATACATGGGTGGTGCGCATTATAACGTACACAAAAAAGCCGACAAAAAGCCAACATCGGCATTGGCTGGAATAAAACGCAAAAGGTGCTATCTTGTTTTTTCAACTAGTTCAAATTATCTAACATTTTTGGTGGACACAAATATTAAAAATGTTTATATGTATTGATATTTCAGCCGTCTCGGAACCGATTATGATCAAATAAAGATGATTTTTGTCATTTAAATTGTATGTTCCTTCAACTTTGACACTCAGTTTTTCATTAACTCACAAAAAATAGTTTGTTTAGCGCCCTCTGCAACAGAACTCAACTATCCCTTTAACAAACCAGGCCTAATTTTATCCGACACTTTATCACTGTCGTATGTATGAAAATGAGATGTTCTAAAAGCATGACAAGAACTGACAACTGTGTCAAACTAAACAAAATGAAGAAGTATTTATTAGTAGGACTTCAGATAGTACAGACGGCGCAAGTAATTTCGTAACCATTGATATAGTTTCCACAATCCAAGCCATCACCCGCCACACACCGGACTTCTGTCATGTACAACAGCGCACCATTCTGATTACCCCCGGTCCCCGCTTTATGAACCATCTCGCGGTCCACACAAAGAAATTCCGATTTCTGGTATCCGTGGTAATCTGCCATAAGATAACCAGCGTACTCTAAACGCCACTCTTGAGAAGGGCATACGTTGCGGGCAGGGATCATAAGCTTGCTGGTGCGGCCAGAGGGCGCCCTGCAGACTGCACAGGTCGGAGTGTGGTCATGCCTTGGTCGCATGCGTGAAGGACCCTCATTGACTTGGTATTCAGAGGAGTATAGTAGGGCTCGGCGATCATGTGAGGAAGTTTCTACTTCGTCATAGATAGGCTCGTCCGGCATGCAGAGATGATTTGAGCCGCTACCGGTATGAGTGAAGTGTGCACCTCCAATAGTACCTGAATAAATCACGAAGGAATGTAATGCATACAAAGGTAAATCAACTTATGTTCAAAACCATCAGAATCTAAATTAAGAATGATGTAGGATCAATTGCAATAACTGAAGGCAACTCCGGAGAACGTCCAAGGAATAGTTTCCTACCAGGTACCCATCTAAACCTGAGTGGAGAGTGGTATATATGTGGATTAATATCTTGGCGAAGGACATCAGCACGGGGCTGGAACTCAAAATGCGACCAATATGATCAACTCTCTGATGACATAACCTGCAACACCTCTACAGCTAATGACGGCATCTGAATTTTGCACTAGAACTAATCTTCATGGTTGGTACGTCGGGTACGTCATCAGAATGTGGATCAGATGATTCGCGGTTCGAGTCTCGCAATATGATATGGCAATACATTAATCAACATGTGTCACTTTTTACCCAGGTGATGTAAACGGGTAGCTAGTTAGAATTCATTCTTTTTTAAAATCTTTATGCTTTAAGAGACTTAGGGCAGCAAATATTTATGACTCCAGGAAAATGATATCACATCCCATATGAATAATATTTGCGCCATATATAGCTATTATTATCTTAACAATAGTGAATGTTAATGATCTCTTTGTTTTTGCATGACATTCCTTTTAATAATTTGTTTTTAAATCTTGCATTTACCGTATAAAGAAGGGTCAAACATCACAATAACTCAAAGAATTTGGCGTATCTTGTGCATTCATTAAATCCCCACCCATTCTTGTGCACTTAAGTTTCCGCCAGTGATGATATTGAAGGCATGTGTTTCGTTTGTCGTGATGTAGACTTTTTTGTTGCAAAAAATAAGATTGAGTATGGGTTACATTAATATTTAGACAAGATTGCGAAGACTTTTTAAAATGAACTCAATGATATTGCAATCCCTAATATGTATCATATAGAAATCGTGTCTAAAATACTTTGAAGTGTTCGCACATTTCAAAATGTTATGGACAAAGTTATTGAAATTGACTTTCAATTGGTTGATTTTTGGAAAGTCCTTGCAAAAAAAATGACAAATCCATGTTTAGAGTTTTTTCCCCATGTGATATAGCCCGTCTGTACCAACCTGAATAGACGAGTTCTGCATCTTCGGGACATACATCGTTACCCCAGCGAGTATAGATGACACCGTGGGATTCAGTTGGGTTTGTTTCGTCTCCGGGTGAAGTGGGTGTTTCCTCTGCTAAAATGTTAAACATTTAGCAATTTTATACATCGGAATCCATAGACAGAATTCATTTGATAACGGATTTTATCAAATGTGTTAATTTTGCTAAAGAGCCATTAACATACTTTTGTGTAATTTGCCCGGTTTATCTTCTCACCATTATCAATGACTATTTGCACGTATGCTTTATAAAATCTTTTTTGTTTTAATAGGCATATAGTAGCTCTTCATTATCTAAATTGCCAAAGACAACACAGAAGTTACAATATCCGAATTGTTTTCTAATAACTTGTTTTTTACTTCACTAGCCATGCATTCTCCGGCTTCAATTATTAAAATATCCCAATTATGAAAGTGCTACAACCTTTACATGGCGTACTATATCGTGTCAGATTGATGTCGTTAAAGGCCTACCTTGTGGACTTGTCGGTGCATCCTGTCCGTCTCTACCGTCCCTTCCGGCGACCCCCTGAGGGCCTGAAGGACCTCTTGGTCCAGGAACACCAGCAGGACACAAGAAACATTGGCCTTAAGAAGAAACAACATATCTATTTCATATCAAGTTAAATGAACTGCGACGCTTAAACAATTCTGCCAGCATAACATTATATTTCAAGCATAATAGCTCGGTCTGAAGGTTATTCTCAATCTGGACGATCATGGCCTATGCAGTCAGACCGCAGCCGGTGCGAAAACCCTCTATTTTACTCAGCACGTATGCAAGAATTTACGTGTCTTGCATACGTAATGAGTAGTGCAGACGGTCTTCCCGATCGGCAGTTTTTGCCTTTATAATTGTTCATTTCTCATGAAATGGGTCTTATTTTAAAGATAAGAAGTTGCACTCTCTATATACTTATATGACAATCATGTTAGATATATTTTGGAAACAAATATTTCGCCTTGAAAATGGGGTTTTTCGACGATAAATCTATCTAAAGAGTAGGGCTGATTTTCACATAGAAATCATTCTTGCGTCAAGAAGATTTTATAATCAGCATAAAGCATAAATATTTTTCTTTACAATGATATCAAAATTATTATATTTTACGCTGTCCCAAAGTCAGGAACCAAAAAAGATCACGCTCATGTTCATGAATAATTAAAAAAAGGTAGTCAACTTTGCCGATGTGACAATAGAGAGTTCTGATTGGTCAACTACGTCAACTACGTCACATATGTTTTGCTTTGGTTCATTAACATTTTGATTAACGCGTTTTGGTAACCATGCGTTGTGGCGTGCGCCTGTAATGCACGTGCGCGCAAGCCGTCTTGGCAACAATCTAAGGACCCGAGATCAAATCCCTCATCTGCACGAAAATTGAATATTTTTTACTTTAATTCTTTTTTTAATAATTTTTCTATTTTTTTTTGGCCAGTCGATGGCGCGGCGGAGCTCCCTGGAGTTCAATAATCAGTTATGCATTGCCATTGCTCAGACGGCGAGCGTGCACGAGTAGGAAATCACACAATTTCGCGCTATCATAAAAAGAACAAATTGGTAATTTCCGGGTTTTTAGGGTCTTAATTACTATGATTATAAAAAGAACATGATTTTGCGTCAATTAGGTTTTGACATATTTTTGATCAGTGACTTTTCATCTTTCGAACGAATCTCAAAGTGGACAAATTTATTTTGTCCCAAAGTCAGGAACCAAAAGCGAAATTACCGTGTCAAAACAGCTGTTGAAATGTTACAAAAATAACGACCATAAAAGTGGTGAAAAAAGATTGTTTCAAAATTGTGAAATATGCCAAGTTTAATATCAAACTGAAGCTGAAGATCTCTAGAGTAATTCCCGTTGCGTGCTGCCATGTTGACTAAAGTTATCGACTACAAAAGCAGCTGTTTGTACACCCTTACAAATCTCACAGAAAATCTCGTGAATTTCAGCACACGAGAATGCACGAGATTACCAAAGAGACGCTGAGTAAAAATCAGCTTTTGGCCTCATTAACGCGCGCGCTGCGGTCTGACTGTATGTCGTACGTTCCATTGATCTTTTTTATTACCGGTAATTTGTTTATAGTTAACTCGTAGATATTTTAGTTTCGAATATTGATATCTCCTATGTTCGGACTTTGAATGGACTTATACGTGGCCAACCAACTTTACTAACGGGCTTTACGGCTCTGGAAGTTAGTTTTGACATTCAGGGCTCTCTTAATTTTCTCTTCTTAACGCATCTGGAAGCGTCAATGATGTGTCTACTTTCATGACAATTGACAAACGGTTTTTCAGTACTTCCCTGTCTAAAGCAGTGGTTTTCGATTTGATTTGGGATATTTTGAGGTCGATTTCCTGATTGTTACATGCTGTATCTTTAGGCGCCTCAGGACCTGGCAGGTGTCCAATGCCCATTGCAGACGATACATTATTTTTAGATGTATCTAGGCTATTATACTCTAGCGACTTGTGGGGTCTAGTTCTTTTTGACCTGCCTGGCGAGAGTATCATCATTCAAAACGTGCAACCTGAACATATGATTTAATTCCTGGCACACTACCAAATCTTCTTCATAGGTGAGCCTTAGTGCGATGGGCATTAGAGAAATCAAGAAACTTCTGATCTCTGTTGAGAGGAAATTTGTCATAAAATCTTAGCATATGTTATTCATAAGGAATTTTAAGAAACTGGGACCTGGGGGTTCATACCAGAATACATAGGCCATGAGTATGGTCCGAATGGGTTCTGACCTAGGCTTGGTTGCTCGGCGCCTGATGGTGGGAACGATGTCGGGAAAGTCGATTGCGAGTCGAGTTCCCTTCGACGTCGTGTCTTTTCAGGTTCTCCCAGGTCAAACTCGGTCTCGAGAGAGTCAGGAATGTGGATCTTCGCCATCATTGATGGATTCTTCGCGACGAGCTCGAGAGTTGAAAAGGAACGGGTGATCTCAGCAACGGATTCCTACATGATTTTTAGTTGCAAAGTTAGGATGGAAATTTAAAAGAAAATCACTAATACGTACACTGGATATTATTTTCTGTGATTAAGGCGGTGGAACGTACTTATCAAAACGTTTGGAGCTAAATGGACCCTATTGGAATCGAAGAAAATGCATCAGTCATGCTCTGTGAACACACAATAGATTACGTATCCCGTATCTCTGTTCAGCCGGTATCGTTCCACCACTGTTGATTGTATTAAGTGCGTGGACCGTGACACAGGGGCGTCGCCAAAGGGGGGTGTGGGGGTGCGACACCCC
>BEXV01002510.1:33080-63509 GCA_003118195.1 Hemicentrotus pulcherrimus
ATGTTTTCTTTTCTTTTGTTATTTTATCATTAATTGTCCTCTTGTTTATGTATTCTTTGTTATTGTTATACTCCTTTATGTTCTTGGAATGGTTTTAACATTTAAAAAGAATAACATGGAAATGTACATTTTATTCTTTGTCTGTTAGGTTTTACTTTGTTTGATGAGGGTGAAAACCACATGAAGATTACCAAGGAGCTGGCAAACAAGTTCAAGTTCAACTGGTTACGCACCTTCGACCCCTCAACCCTCATGGAGGGGAACTTGCCCCCTATCAAGGTCCCTAATACGGTGGGAGATATCAAGTTCTGTCAGCTGAGACTCACCGATGGATCGGGCCTGGAGTTTTCCTTCAACATCAAGTGAGTATTGAGTAAAACAGATGCACATACCTCAACGACATGATATACACTGTCGCTCATAAAGGTGGAATATGTTTGTATTATTCCAATTTATGGAGATATTTTGAAAATAATTTAAAAATAATAGATCTAGATAATAGTATACATTCTCAGATTTTATTGAATGATAATTTGCCAATGTGTGTTTTGCGTGACTGCTAAAGCATGTGTATGCTACTACGCTTATCAACTAGGGGACCTATGCCCTTAAGTCATAAATGACAGTAATGAGGATTAATGCCCCATAAAAGGGCACTGATATAGTACATCGACACGGTTTTGATCCTGGGGCCTCACCGTTACGAGGCCATTGCTTTGTCACTGAACCATGAATGTATGCAGCGGGGGCTAGGGTAGGGGCAGTTTCCATTAATGAAGAAAAAAAACACAGAAAATGCAATAAATTTTCAATAATTTATTGCATTTAACCCCAGTGCCTAACATTAAAAAAAAAATCCGTGTGCCCATGCCTTGAGCCATAATGCATGGCTCGGCCGTCAGATGGTAAGACGGTCTATCTCGAAAATCGCTGTTCTGAGAAAAATGACTTTGAAATTTAGAGGTTTGAGCTTTTTTAGGAGATGGGTATAATCCATTTTTAGCAATGGGACAAGAAGAAGCATATTAAACACTAATAACAAAAGAATTTTATGCTTATTTGGGGTTTTAATTATAAAATAAATGAGATTTTTGTGCAGATAGACCGTTTGACCACAGCACATGTATACACTCCCACTACACGTCATAAAATGGTAAAATGGTCTATCTTCTAGATAGACCGTAAACACTATTGCCATGCAATGGTAAAATGGTCTATCTTATAGTTAGACCATAGACACTTTTGCAATACTATGGTAAAATGGTTTATCTTCTAATTAGACCATTTTACCGTTTTATCTTATGGTTTTAAAGTGGTCCATCTTCTAGATAGACCATTTTACTGTTCTGTCCATTTGATGATGAAATTGTATATAAAATGTACGTAGCATGCAAAACGACCTAAATCTACCGTACCTGATTTTAATGACATTTGACACCCCCTTTCCATCACATTCTTTTGTTATTCATTACTATCACTCTTCACTACTATCATAAGAATCATCGTCATCAACATCATAATCGTAATCATTACCATCATAATCGTAATCATTGTCATCATCATAATCATCATCATCATCATAATCGTAATCATTACCATCATAATCGTAATCATTGTCATCATCATAATCATCATCATCATAATCGTAATCATTACCATCATAATCGTAATCATCATCATCATCATAATCACAATCATGGTCATCATCAGCATCATCATGAAGGTAATTTTTATAATCATCCTTAACTCTGACAATCATAATCATACAAGAGACAAGTGAGTGTATTTTTGTTCAACAAAAATATCTGTTTTAAAGCAAGTGTTCAACTGTTTTTGAAATTCAGGCAAGAAAAATTACAAATTGCAAAACACAAATGTACATGGCAAGACAAATTACAAATTACAAAATGTTCTACATTGGAGGAAAATTATGTACCCTAAAATCTTCTTCAAAGCATGAGACTTGAGAAGAGTCCCAACTTGATGTTAAGTGACATGAGAAGTGCCCATTCTTTTTTCCTTTTGGTGTACCCCTGGATAAATTCCCTGATGATTTCACCTTATGAAATAAACATTATTCTATGAACATATAGAGACGAAAAACAACCTTCACTTCTGTATTTCTGGCAGCGATAGAGAAATATAGCATGTGTCCATTATTTGGGGTATATCGTGTAAAAGGACAAAATTGTCAAATTTCTCCGATATCAATTTAAACAAATTTTCAAGCATTTTGTTTATACTTGTTCCTCAATGCTCCTTTACGACTAATTTATTTAGATACAATTATTCAAAATGCATCATGTAGCATTTAGATACATTGAAGTTAATACCGAGTAAGATTTGTGAACCAGTCGGTCAAAATGAGAGAAAAAAAAAAATCATATTTTTAGTTCGTAAGTATTTCTGTTTTTTAAGCCTTCTAATGGTATATTATTCAACCGTGGTCCATACTTTCTGCTTGAGCTATTAAGCATTGCTTCCATTTTGAAAATTTGCTGATCAAATATTTTGCCAAAATCAGCATCAAAAGGAACATGCATATGGTCCTGTATATTTTGTACAGAAAAATGAATCCTGAATTACTAAGTTGAGACTCTGAAAATTAATATTTTCGTCTTGAAATTCACAATTTTCATAAAAAAGACATCAAAGATTAATTTTCTGCAATAAGACACATATCAATCTCAAATAGATTTCACCTTAGTTGTTTGGCTCTCACCGAGAATCGTTTTGCACGACTTATTCCTCATTTCAACTGAGCGGTTCACATATATTCATTCTGATGGATCAGATTGAATTCTCTATTTGAAAATTAAAACAAAAAAAATCAAACATCTTCGGTTATGTTATATCAATATTATTTACGACAAATGTATATATTCATTTTTTTAGACAGGTACATGAGAAGTAAATGTTGCAATCCTAAGGACAAGGTTACTAAGAAAAACCTGATGAACAAAGAGATCATAAATATATACACCAAATTGTAGAATGAAATTGTAGAATTTGAAAAAGTAATATTCATACATTGGCTTTGTATTCAAATATTGATTTGTAGGCCTATTCAAATATTGCAAATAGATATTGAAATATTGCTCCATTATATTAGATGGCATATCTATAAATATATTCGTATTTTATACTGTGTTAAGATCACATAACTTCATTTCACTAACTTTATCTCAGTAACTTTATTTTAGTAATTATGCGCACTGACACATGTTTAATATTCCTGGAATTGACAGAGGAGGTATAGCAACAAAATAAATATGTGTTATCTTTGACGGTGTGATAATTGTCTATATATAGATATATATATTTTGTGATTTAGAATAGTGCTTTTCGATTTATTTTAAAATCAATACATAAATTCAGGTCATTCACTTGAATGATATCATAAAACAGCACTGCGTTTCTAGAATCCTCTTTAATTTTCTTTACACTCAACACTTTGCAACTCTAAAAGCACCAGATGTCAAGATTTTCGCCTCTTGAAATTCAAACAATATGGACTATGGAATTATCATATTACGGAGTAACACAATAACAAGAGATAATCCCCTTGTCACCTTCAAATTAGTCAAACATTATTGAAGGTTTTAGCATCCGCTTAGGTATTGTTTTTGTAACTGTTACATTAGTTGCATTTGTATACACTTTACAACTATGAAATCTTGTCTGTTTAAATACATGACGTGTCTTAAATTAAAGTGAACCCGACATAATAAATAGAGTTAACTTTTATCATTTGTCATTTTGTGCTAATTTTTCTGGTCTGAAACGTTTCGTTACAATGGGTAAACACATGCTATACAGCCACGAAGCATGGTAGATTGCATGACAAATTGCCAAAGCACCATCATGCACCTCAATCCAAACTACTGATGTGCAAAAGGTTCTCTATATACAGTGCGTCCCAGAAAAAACAAAACCGAGAATGTTATATCATAACTTAATCACATTTATAATTAATAAATGGCACATATTTGGAAAGCTTAGATCCTCTTCTTTCATTTGATGCAACTCATTATGATGCATATTTCATGCATAAGTGATTAAAATCAATTTGAAAAGAGGAAACCGAAACGTCGTTTGGCGGGCAGTATCTGAATTTCAAAGAGAACATCACATTTTTAGAAAGTTGAGTTTCTGCCCTTTCATATATGACACCTCAATTAGGAAAAATGATCTAGGAATGACAAAGTTCTGTTTGTTTAAAGTAGCTCTTACATTTCCATAATTTTACAAACAAATTCGTTTTCACTGGCTGCCTGCCGTAGCAAAAAGCAGAATTGACAAAAGACTCGTCTCGTTGACAATCAGCCATGCATGAAGTCTTTCGTATACGGCTGATTGTCAACGAAACGGAGTTAAGTCTTTTGTTAATTTCGTTTATTGATACAGCAGGCAGCCAGTGAAATCGAATTCGTTTAATACATGGAAATGGATCACTACTTTAAACAAACAGAACTGAGGTTGTCATATGAAAGGGCAGAAACTCAACTTTTTAGAAATGTGATTTTCTCTTTGAAATTCAGATACCGCCCGCCAAACGACTTTTCGGTTTCCTCTCTTCAAATTGATTTTAATCACTCATGCGTGAAATATGCATCATTATGAGTTGCATCAAATGAAAGAGGACGATCTAAGCTTTCCAAATATGTGTCATTTATCAATTATAATTGTGATTAAGTTATGATAAAACATCGATAATTCTCGGTTTCGTTTTATCTGGGACGCACTATATAGCCATTACTTTAGTCAGCATCATCACCTACTTCCAGGTCAGCAGCCTGGTCGTTAACCACTAGCTGTTCAAAAAAACGCTTCTTGTGTGCTGGAAAGTTGGATACAAGTTTCAAGACTTCATCCATCTTCTTTTGCACAGCCCTTAGCGATTGTATGCAGGGGATACAGTCCACAGGGTTATCGATCTCCTCTATCAACTTTTGATTAGATTTCTTTCTCTTGAAGCTTCCTCAAGAACTTGTATTCTTTGAAGTCACTGCTGTAGCTTGTTTTCACACACATACGTGTAGACCCCCTACGATACTGAACTGCTTTCACATTTTTCAGGTAGAGAGGAATCTTCTTGTTCTCTTGAGAGAAGAATCGCATAGATTGGTGGTCTAGTAGCTCACAAGTTACCCCCTTTGTCGCCTCTTTTATGACATTGACATAGTCTGTGATGTCGCCGAGGGTGGAGTACCTGTTGATATTTCCTTGTATGCTCACGTGAACGCTATCAGCAGACATAAACGAATGGCCCGCCTCAAAGTAATTGAAAGTGATGTCTTGTGTAGCAGTTTGGGTGTCATTAACGATTCTAGGCATTGCAGAATAGAGAATCCAGCATTTATTTTGTGAAGAGGAGTTATCACAATAAAAAATTATTGAGTTAGCATCACGATTATGTCTGGCAAATTCCATGTATGTACTGGTAATATTAAATGCACAACGACCTGCTTCACCTTCATGCCAAATAAAGCATGTTGCTTTACTGTTTTTACCTGGCTCTGCAAAAGTCTCATTAAAGACTACTAGTTTCCGTGAAAAGTAATAGTCTTTGACTGGCGTTTTAGGCATGGGTATCGCTTTTTGCATGTCTACTGTCACAACGACTACCTCGTTTGGGGATGTTTGCATTCTTTGCGTGTCTTTCCGTAACGATTCTCTTGCCATTCTTGCGTTTTCTTTGTGCTCCTTAAAGCTTACACATAGCTCACATCCACACTCCTCGCAGCTGTGTTCCGATGCTTGTCTATTTTCAGCTGCACGTTGACTGTGTTTTTGTTCATGATTGTAGCATCGAGTGCATAGATCATTCAACGGTGCTGAAAAGGAAATGCTTAGACTGTTGAAAATAGTCATATGAGCATTGAACGTTATTCATTTCAATGAAGCATCTGTGCATCTCTTTAACCGTGAGTTCGGACGGCAAATATCTTCGGTTCGGAGCATGCTCTAAGCGGTAGTGAGAGACCTGTGGTCGAAAGCTTTCTATGTGAGAAATAATTTCCTCTCTGTATGCGTCTGGAAATTTGTTTGGTGGTTGCTTTCGCCCTCTTCCATCAAGTGAGGAACAAAACTGAACGTGATCTACCTTTGTCATTGTTTTCAATGCTGTGTCTACTACATTAACACTTTTGAAACCTAGAGTGTTCAAAAAGAATGTCTTGCAGACAACAGTGTCACCAAAATGCCATACTCGTGAGTTCGAACGCCGTGAAGCTCCATTGGTAGTTCTAGACCGCTTTTCATTTTCAATGACATTGGCTGCAAGCCATGTCCTTCTTGCTCTGTAGTCCATACTCCAAAATTTGTCTCTTATTTCATGTCTTTGTGTTTCTGAAATGTTGTGATTACATTTCCTGCAGCAATTCTTTTCACTACAAGAAGGTAGGATTGGATGCTTACTTCTGTCTTTTTCTTCCCTATCTTCTTGGTTTCGACAGCGTTTCTTGGCTGTTAAAATGATTAAGAAGTAAAATTGGATCAATTTTTTTGTTGTACGTTTGATAGATTAACAGACAAAACATGATTTTACGTTTGATTGACAGCATGTAACCAAGACATCCTGTGATACATCATAAAATCAAAATTAGTCAAGCTGCAGTAATATGGAACTAATTGTTCAGTTTTATACAAAAGCACCAAATTTGGCACACTGGTAGACAAATAAATGTTAAGCAGCTCTAGATAATGAGCCCTTTGAAAGTTTTCTCTAGGGAGCCATAGCAGCCATTTTCCAAGTTTTTCAGCATGCAAAATATATGTTGTAGGGAAAACATCATGATCAACAAGTTCAGACTGACAATAGAGATCAACCAATACATTCTTACAATCCGAATATTAAACCCTCTCGAATTGAGCGTTTATTGATTGAAAATGACTATCTACTCAGTTGTAAGATCTGGGTATCATAACTTTTGGGGGCAAAATCTAAAGGGGTCGAAATTTGGTGCCAAATTTGGTGCTTTTAGAAAGAAGTGAACATCTTTTTTTTTAATATGCCCGCTTGACTATCTGTTATTCAAAATATGTTAAAGCTTTAACAAGTATTATTAGCTGCGTAGTTGGTTTACATCATTCAGAATGCTTCAGCCAATATGTATACTTGTAAAAACGGCATTCGCTCGATGCCCTCCTCCGTCATTCGCTCGATGCCCTTGTCCGTCATTCGCTCGATGCCCTCCTCCGTCATTCGCTCGATGCCCTTGTCCGTCATTCGCTCGATGCCCTCCTCCGTCATTCGCTCAATGGCCTCGTCTGTCATTCGCTCGATGGCCTCCTCCGTCATTCGCTCGTTGCCCTTCTCCGTCACCCGCTGTCTCTTAACCCACTCTGCGGTTCTCTTGACCCTTGGTACCTCTGCAATATTTATTGATAAAGAATTGATTAGCTTTTTAATGTTAAAAGTTTTCACAAATCATTTGAGCATTCATATGATATAAACATCCGTCCAAGCGATTATTTTAGTGTTATTTTCATCACTGCATTATTTTTAAAAGGCAGGTGGAAGTAAATTTATTTGCAGATATATTATAAAATTATCTGCCGATACGACATACTTTTAACTACTAAATGTCTGATTTTGTTGATTAAAATATAGTGCTTAATAATCCCTATTTTAGATGTTATCTTAGTGAAATTTCAACATAGACATACTAGGCCTATAATTATGTAAACAGAATAGCTTGAGAAAACAAATTATATGCAAATATAAATTGTCTAATTTTGTAGAAGGCCTACATATACATGTACATCAAAGTCACTGGTCTAGTCTATGAATTCAAAGATTCAAGATTCAACATATTTACAGTCTGATTAAAATATTCATCTTAAACTGGCATACAAGAATAACAGAAATATAAATACTCAAAATATACAATCACGACAGAAATATTCAAACATAAACACTCTAACAGTGGTGTGACACCTAATTGGTATTTTGTTTAATTCTTGTCACCACCAACAACCCTCCCAGGAGTACAGAGTGAAAGAGAAATAGAGACAGAAAAGAGAAAGACAGAGGAGAGGAGAGGGATGAGAGAGAGAGAGTGAGAGAGGAGAAAGGGAAAGGGGAAAGAGAGAGAAAGGAGAGAAAGAGAGAAAAATAGAAAGAGGGAAGAGAGATAAATATATGAGAGAAGGACAAATATAAAGAAGAAATAGATCGATACATGCAGAGAAAGAAAAAGAAAGAGATAGAAGGACAAAGTGTAGTGGAAAGAAGAGAAAGATGAATGTTAAGAAAGAGGAAATGCGCAGAAAAAAAGAAAGAAAAAAAAAAAAGGTTGTCAATATATTAATTATCAGTAGATCTAGTCTACTTCCTACCTCCTAGTTGGAAAAGTAACTTTCTCTTGACAGGCTTTCTCACTGTAACGTCATGCTTCTTCGGTACTGTCGGGGCCGGCACTGAAACTAAATTATAAATCAATTTGTTAATATTTCGGTATTGAATAGTATAGTCTGCAATACACAAGGAGCTCGGTTGTCTTTGAAAATACTTTAACATTGCTAAATTATGTTAAAGATGATCCTACTCCTAACATTTATTTCACTTTCAAAAGATAAACAAAAACAAAGCAAACAAACGAAGATAGACACAACTCTGGGCTTTCGGTACTGTAAATCAAGATCTACAGCCAGGGTCAGGGTCTAGATCTAGACTCTAGATCTAACGTCGTAGCTACTTTGTTAACTAATAACTCATTAACGTAAAACTCATGATGAATACTGCAAGAGGAGACGAAAATAGGTGTAGATTTACAGATCAAATAGGAAATGATTACGTAAAGTTAATGAAGTGTCGATTTCCCATTCCATTCGACCCGGGGCTAGCCTAGATCTAGGTAGTAGCCCGGCTCCAGGATAGGGCCTTCTGCCAGGTTGCCAAAATACTTAAATATTTTTTTTTTTTCTTCACCAAAGGGTTTTTTTTTCCACAAAAGAAGGCCTAGGTCTAGATCTAGACCTCTATGTTATACTTGTCTTTTATAGACTAGGTCTAGATCTAGGCCTAGATCTAACATCTGACATAAGGTCTACTACTACAGCCTAGTACAGGACCTCTCTGGACCAGGCACGTAGCAACTGAGGGCACGTAGCAACGATCCTGTAAAAATTGTGACGCATCCTAAGTGAATAAAAACCAATAATACAATCAAGTTTTTCGAAATATCCGAGAAGAGTGATGTTGCTTGGTTTTTTAACGGTTGGCGAGGACGCATTATGAGTCAACGGAAGAACATTGGCCAAGAAACCAGGAGGTCTAGGGCTCGAAGCCAAGTCGATGCTCTAGTGCCCTTTTTATGCCTCCGCAACGAAGTTGTCAGAGTCATTGTGTTTTGGGGGGTTGTCCGTCCGTCCGTACGTCCATTTTTACGTCCCATTTGTACAAACATAAATGTTTAAATTCCTTACAATTGTTATTTTTTCAGGCCGATCCCCGGCGAGGCCACACAGATCAAGTGTCAAAGCAAAAAAAGTGTAAAAGTGAAGCTTGGAGAGATCTTGGATGGTGATATTGTCGTCCACGTCACTGATGCCTATGGGAACACTAAACAGGAGGTAAGAGAATAAAGACAAATAAGTCCCAAGGTGAATATTCAATTCAGAAAGTTTCTACCAAAACTGATTTTACACAGAAGCTGTAGAGCCACTTGAAACATGGATGCTTTGCCCGGCTCCAACGTCAAAGATACCCTTTTTCAAAGAAATTCTGTAGCATCGTCACTAGACTCATCAAAATTATGGGTCCCAATTCATTTTGCTGGATAGTTTCTTTTTATTTGAAAAGTTATTTTCAAAATTGACATAATGCTTCCGATGGCAATCAATCGACATGCAGCAATATCATATCACTAAAAATCTCTTGTTCCTTCTACAGCTCCCTCATGGTTCCCTGAGCAACCTCAGTGTGAAGGCAGAGGATCTAGACTCCAAAGTCCTGCAGAAAACCCTTCTACCTAACGTGGGCTTCGGCCTTCGGAACATCAAGTTTGACGCGGTAGGGGTCAGGGTGGTCGTGGTGAAGTACAACGACTTCACAGATCACATCAAAATAGAGGTGCTTCCGGGTCGACCGGCGAAGCTGCTTGTGATGGGCTGGAAGCAAGAGGAGGTATGATGGCTACGGGGTAAAATAACACATGCTCCGGTGGTTGTACGACACTTAATAATCCAGCCAATCCAACCCTAGCCCTAACCCTATAATAATAATAATACATGTATAGAGCGTAGAAACTATCCAACATTATGTATAATTATATTCTACTGCGCTACAAGAGCTCCTGATATGCTTAGATTTACAGTTAATTTAAAAGACGTGTTTTCAGTTTTGATTCAAAGATAATCACAGATGGAGATTTCCTGACTTCAAATGGGAAATAACCCTAAACCTGACGCTAAACCAAATTGCAACTCTTACCCTATATCTTTGATGAAATATAGCCTAGAACAATTGTTGTGGGAGCATTTATTAGAGCAACAGGTAGGGGAACGTTTTAGTTGTCGCGGATGATATTGGGATGTAAGGTAGGAGCTAGGTTTGTATGGGGTTTGAAGGTGCTAAGAAATATGCTTTGGACTCAAAGGGTAGAGATATGTGTGCTTGGTGCTTTCGGTGGTTTGCAGGAAGTTCAAGTTCAAGTTCAAGTTCAAGTTTTATTTTCCACATGTGGTTCATAAAAAACAACAAGTAAAAATACATGTTCAAACATATACAAAATACACAATTAACAAACAATAATATTAAGAAAAATAAATAGCGAACAAAATCTAAGAACAACTAAATACATGTAGATATAAAAAACATGTGGGGGGACCAACAAAGGCCAGGGGCCTGTCGAGGCTAATCCCCAGAACAATATTATATATTTTTGATATTTTATATATAAAAAACAAAAAACAAAAAACAATAGCGACGTACAGTACATGATAAAACAAAATTAATTTGGCAAAGTATACAGACAAACAAACAAATTATAATGTACCACTATAAGTTTGTGAATTGTTTTCATGTAAAATATACAGTTTAAATTTACGTTTAAAATTAGAAAGTGTCGTACTGTTCTTAATCTCTACTGGTATGGAATTCCAGGATTTTACACCAGTGTAAGAAATTGTTGTTTGAGAGAAACTATATTTATATAACGGTAATCTTAGGTGATATGATTTTCTGGTACTATGGCTATGAATTGTACAATTTGAAGTGAAATGATTATTAAAATTCTATTTCTATTATAAGGTACAGTGCACTGTTACCCCATATAATATTGCAATATGATAAATAAGGTAAAATCATTGTGTAATACAGGGTGGAAAGTATCCTCATTGGAACAACAGTTCTTAATCTATTCATTACCCCTACGGCTTGAGAAATTTTTGAACAAATGTCATCAATATGTAATTTCCATGTTATTTTATCATCAATTGTAACTCTTAAAAATGTTGTTTGTTTAACTTGTTGTATTAAGCAATCTCCAATAACTCTTTGCATTAAATCTTCATTAATGAACTTATTCTTAGGTTTGAATATCATGTAACAAGTTTTATCAATATTTACAGCCAATCGATTAGCAGAGAACCACTTAGTAACATTTTTCATTTCTACGTTCAATACATTATTAACTTCTGCTACGTCATTACCTGAAATAAAGAGACTTGTGTCATCGGCAAAGATAATTGAGTATAATACATCACTGATAAATTGAAGATCATTTATAAACATTAGAAATAATAGGGGCCCAAAACGGACCCCTGGGGCACACCAACAGCTATATTACATAAATCAGATTTGTGGTTGTCTATAAATGTATATTGTTTACGATCACTGACATAACTCCGAAACCATTTTAGGGGTGTACCTCTTATACCATAGCGTTCCATTTTGTTTAAAAGTATTTCATGATTAATGCTGTCGAATGCTTTCGATAAATCTAAAAATATACCAATAATAATATACCAATACTTTTCCTCGAATACTAGAGATATTTTGTTAGTTAATTCTACAAGAGCCATATATGTCGAATAACCTTTTCTGAATCCAAACTGTCTTTTGTATAAAATCTGATTTTGATCAATATATGAAATAAGTCTCTTATAAACAAGTTTTTCGAAAGTCTTGGAAAAAATTGATAATAGCGAAATTGGTCTATAATTAAATAATTGGGCTCGATCCCCCTTTTTAAAAACTGGGATAACTTTAGCAATCTTAAGTCTATGAGGAAACACTCCTTGATCCAGAGAGAGATTAAAAATATTGCACAATGGTTTTAAAACAAAACAGATAGATTTGTTAAAAACTTTTGTATTAATGTCGTCCTCACCTGGACTTGCATTATCCTTAATTTTTTTTACAATATCTAAAATTTCTGCAAATGTTATGGATTCACAGAACATTGATTGAGAGTAATTAACATTATTTAAAAAACTGTTAAAATCAACATTCAAATTCGGCAAGTTATCAGCAATTTTAGTGCCAACAGTACCGAAATATTCATTGAAACCATTAACAATTACATTTTTATCATCAGTTAATTCACCATTATACAATATAGTTTGACATTGTTTCTTGCCATTAGATTTCTTCAAAACATCATATATAGCTTTTCAGGTCTTGTGGATATTTCCTCTGCAACTATTAAATGAAGATGAATGATTGAAGGATTGTGTTGGTGAAGTGGATGATGTTCATGTAGTTAATGGTAATAATTTTTGTCATGGTGATCTTGTAGTCTGAGGACAATGCTGAGAAAGATAACGATGGTGACAATCATGCACCTCTTCTCCCTAGACACTGATAGCATATGACGGCGTCCAGATCAGCAATCCATTGGGCTTTCAAGTTTGTGATAAAGTTGGTAATGATATCTTCGATGTTGACACAACTATCTCACTGCAATATGACAAGACACTAAAGGTAAGTGTTGCATTTCACCATTTGTTAAAATTTTCTCATTTTCTTAGATGAACGCATCAGTGGTTCCCTAATCTCTTTGGCCGTAGGATCCACGTCAGACATTGTAGATACATGTATAACCATTGTAATAATAAAATGTAATGATGATGGCTTCTTATATACTTCACATGTCCATTATTTCATGACACTCCTTGTGCTTTCACATTATTACATCAGTCATATCTGAGCGAGAAATTCAAGTTTCAAGTTTCAAGTTTCAAGTTTATTAGGTTCCAATTATCGAAAATAACATAACTAAACATAACGTACATGGTAATAATTAAAACTAAACATACAATCATAATTATGATAAATACATTGAAAAAAAACTTTAAAAAGTGGGGGATCTACTAAAAAGCAAAGCTTGTATTATGTAGGTTCCAAGTAATGGTCGTGTATATAAACTAGGTTATCTAAATAAACATAAGGTATTTACAAAAGCATGTGATTTTACGCGGTTTATCTTTAACATAGCGTTAACAATTATGAAATGAGGGAAAAGCTCTGTGCTTTCTTCAGCAAATTAAATGAAAGGATCAATGCTTATTTGAGTACTACTTAAGAGGAAAGAAAGAGTAATTGCAAGGAAACCAATTAAGAAAAGAAAAATTATACGTAAGAAATAATGATAAACAAGAATGGAAATAAAGAAAAGGAATGGAAAATAAGAAAAAACGAAAGAAGAAGTAAAACTAAGGAATACAAAATATATAAAACAAGCGATAGAAAGATAAAGTGGGAACGTTGTGAACAAGCGGGAAAGACAAGAAAAAAGGAGAGTGCTAGGGGGAGGGGCAGAGAAATCAATTATGTAGCGCTCTAGAATACCTGTTACCCAATTATACTTGGTTGGAGAGTGGCAAGTATTTATGAAACATTTTGTATAGGATGGGTGAAAACATTTGATGCAACTGCCAAATTTTAGTTGTACATAATAACTATATTTGTGTTCTTGTTATTTTTCCTTTTCATGAGTGTATCAAGTCACGTCACCATGCGTTATTTTTGTTTGCTGCATGCAGGTATCGTCAACTGTTCCTCTGACAGCAAGGCCATTCAGTGATGGTCAAGTTACCTTTGGGAAGCTTACCTTATCCGGTCCCTGGTGAGTAGATTCATGTTATCCATCAAGTAGAGTGGTGGATGTCACGCTTAAATATACTGTCATGATTTGATGATTAACTCTGATGGATGTCGTGCTACATTAAAACAAAAAATTGCGGACCACTCACTTAAATTTTTTTTTTTTTTTTAAACCGTAATTTCTGTATTTGAGATCGATTGTATGATCTACATGTTAAAGAAAAAACTGAGTCAGAAATACACCTTTAAAACAGGTGGGATTTGACCGTTCTTAATCTACTGCTGTGATGGCAGCAACTATACCATTATTTCTTGGCTTGAGCATCCTTCACATTTAAACCAACCTTACTGCTTTCTTTCTTTACCATTTTCCTCTTTATATAATTCCCTCTTATAGCATCCACTTCCAGATCCCACGCTTTTTTCACAGGTTTTCCATCTTCACTCTTCAAAACATTACCCGTCTATCTCAATCCACTTCTCTTACCGCTTCTATGCATGACAGTTTCTTCCAGACACAACCTTTCCATGAACTCAGATATTATACAAAAATATACTTCTATTTAAATGACGGAGCATGACTAAATTGGTATGTTCAGGAGGGGCACATCCCCAAATGAAAATGGGTACCTGCATTACAAAGGATACTGTTTAACCATAATAATATAGGTAGTAAATATTTGGCGTATGTCCATTACCTTTAAAGTTAAGCCTAAATCTACTGATATACTAATGATCATCTGCAACTTACGGTATCAAACACATAGTGATGACATCATCGCATGCTGGTAACTAAAACAGTAGATACATGCCAATTGATGACATCACAATACAGTGTGCATGTGTTTTTTGTGATGTCATATATTTATGCATGAATAATATTTATGAATAGTAAATATAATACTAATCATGGCTCGTGGCAACTACTGTTACCTCATGGTTATGGGCTCATTTGCATGAATCCCTTGTGAATTTTATTTCATCACATGATGCACAATGAACCGATTACCTAAATTTGTTATACGACGGATACAAGATGAATTTAGAAACGAACATCACTTATGTCTCTGTTGTCTTATTATTTAACAGCGGGAAGTACATGCTACATGCGAAAATGTCCATTGGAAGGTCATCCCTATCGAGTTCTGGTCTCACTGTTCAACTCAAGCCAGTTCCCAAGAAGGCAGACAAATTTCAGGTGGACTACAGAGAGGGGGGTGTCCACATTGCTGGGGATCTTTTCCCAGGTTAGTACAGGAGTGAGCTTAATGACAATGACGACGACGACGACGATGATGATGATGATGATGATGATGATGTTGATTTTGTAATTGTACTCCTCTTGAAGTGAAAACACCACCCTTCACCCCAAAATAATGTTTTGATTTGATTTTTTCTTACTGATTTTCTTCTGATTTTGTTTTCTTTAATTCTTGGATATCTAATCCATGAAACTCCATTCTACAGATTTGCAAAGGTAATGGCTAAAACGGGTCATGTCTAGGAAATTGTTATGGGGGAGGGAGTTTATGTTTATGAGTCTGCGGAGAGAGGATAGAGCGAATGACAAGGACAATGATTAAAGAAAAAGCCTCATCCAGATCATTTGCTTACAAGAGCCAATTTCTCTCCGTACACACAGGACAACCACCCCCTCCCCAGAACTATCTCCCCTGATCAACCACCACAGTAAAGAGCTACCCCCATTGTACTTGTATTCACCTGATATTAAAAAGTTAAGAAATGTGTTTATGCTATTTATAATGCGACCCATGTTTGCAAAATTTGAATGGAACTTTCAATTTACAATTTCTTAGTTGTGTATGCGACCCATGTTTGCAAAATTTGTATGGAACTTTCAATTTACAATTTCTTAGTTGTGTATGCGTGCACCAAATGTGGGACCGGAGTTTTTTATTACATGTTAGTCATACTTTATCTTACAATACGAAGTTAAGGATAGTTGAAGAAATGTTGTGTACCCAATTTGAAATATATGTTTTTGTTTTGTATCTACCCATAACATTAGTTTTATGCATGGACAAGAAGTGGGTCCAGAGGTATCTTGTTAACATGCGAGTCACACTTTTTGTAAAGGTAACTTTAGATTATTTTGAAAAAATATGGTCAACCCAATTTCAACAAAATCTGTCCATAAGGAAAATAATAATTAGTTCCATGTTTTGTGTTCCATTTACTTTTTGTGTGCTTGTTTTATATACAGAATCTGCTGAGGATTCTGCTAGGAAAGAGCTAAAGTTACAAGAAGAGTTGAGAATATTTGGAGTCCAGGATGCACAGATAGCAACGGTGAGAACACAATGTACCGCAAAGGCAGGAATTATCATTAGGGTATTCACAACATTTTCTTTTCACTGTTGTGGTATCGTGAGACTAAATGAGTGCAGTTGGCTACAGTCTGTTGCTGCAGCGATGGCTGTTATTGTTAAAACCAATATTGAGGTCTGGTGATGAAATAGAATTTTCAGAGTCTTTTTGATCAACAAAAAATGTACATAGTTTCAAACATGTGGTGGAATTGAGCACTTAGGAGACTGCATGTTCTGTTCATGTCGTATAACGAATAGCTTAATTTATGTGCCTGCTAGTCAGCTGCGTTGTTTGTGTTAAGGGTAAAGACCAGTAATGGTCATGCGATTGCATTGTGAAAGAAACGTTGTGGAATCGATCAGAAAAGGTTGATGATCTAGCAAGTACATGTGTGTACTGCAGGGTTCTGGAATCATCAAAATGATAATAAATTTGGCCCAGTCTTCGTAAAGTTACATGCACTGTACACAGAAAGATGTATATGGGACAACACGTGGGCGACACGTGCTTATATCTCTCACAGACCATGGATTAATTAATTTACCAAATATATCAATTAGAAGGCGGATTTCCTGCAATTTTGTTATCATCATGTATTAGTCAAAACATATTCTTTGACATGATTGGTAATAAGAGCTTCCATTTCATTTTTTGAAATTGGGGCGTTTCCAATACTAGTCTTTACCTTTAAACATTTTCTAAAAAATATTTTGTGCACATTTTGAAACATAGTAAATTTTAAGATTGGTAGGCAGAAGAATTGAAATAACAATTCAAGTGGTAATATAATGCAAAGAAAGTTGTAAGAGGATTGAAAGGATAAATATATGTAGATGGCCAATTCAATAAGGCAAATCCACTTCATACAACAGAAAACTTTATCAAATGAATAGTTAATGTCAGATTTAGAGGAATAAACAACCTATGTAAACAATTTCTTTCTGTTTAATGGTTTAGAGAAAAGGATCGGAAGAATTAATGATATCTACTCAAAAAACAATTGAAGAGTTGAGGAGCAAACATAGAAGGATATGTGGGATGCCGCGATATGAGACACGGGATGGTGAAATACTTGGAAAGGTAAGCAGTTATTTTTTTGTCTTGTACCTTTTTAAATCTATATTGTATAATTGTATTATGAATGTTCAGTAACTAATTGTCTAGTAAAAGTGGTAACTTGCGTTTATATTAATTATCTATACTATATTTGATTAACCGTTCTCTAACTCCCCGTACTCTACAGATAGCACATCTGGTCGAGGTAGAAGATGACAATGTTGCCTATGTGATATCATGGCATATAGCCTCAGATATGGACTGCGTTCTTACCACCACAGTCACTAAAGCTAAGGAAGTCTTTGAAAACACAGGAGGGCGCCAACAGGTTCTACCCATCGAGTCGATCTACAAAAAGGGCCTGACTGAGTGGGACAAGTGAGTGTTTAAACCAACCTTCAATTCTCGTCTTAGTTTCTCCAATATTGCTGGAATGAAGAATTTTTCTTTTCGTAGTCTAATTTGTCAGTATTGCCCCCTGAAAAATTAAGAAAGGTTAAATTTTCATATAGAAATTTTTGATTTTTATTTGTGACGATTTTAAAATCATTTCATTTATTTCCACTCTTCCTAAAAAAATAATTTACATACAATCTCTAATTAACACAACAAAACAACACAAGAAATTAGCATAACAATATTTAAAGAAATTTAGGGCACCTGTAATCAATAGTTGAGACTTTGGTAGAGCCAACAGAGGCCATTGACCTACCAAGGGCTGGTCTGGATCTCCCCGAATAAATTAAATATAAATGTTGGTTAAGTACACACCAAAAGGGAAACAGGCGGTCTATGTGAAGGAAAATGATACACAAAGAATAGTTGAGCATAAATACTTCAGGTGGTGTAGTAAATTTAACAAAAAAAAAATGAACAATTAGGCACAAGTTCTAGAGCACCCTCCCGTCCGAGCCAGTCCGAGTCCGTCCATGAAGTTCTTAAACAGATCGTAAATAGTTGCTACTCTATTCAACTTCGTTCGCACAAAGTTTGATCCCATTTGGCAACATTTTCCAGAACGTAGTGGGAACTAGTTCGGTGTGATAGGAGCTTAATTTTTACACCAAAGTAGCTCTCACTACGTTCTGGAACCGTCCTAGAAAATCGTTAAACGGGTTGTGATCGGGGCCGAATGTTTAAATAATGTCTATAATACGATCCTAGTTGGTTCATAAACAGCCCTCGATACGTCCATCTCGTCTGTACCCCGTCCACAGTCAGTTTATATCAAGTTCAGATCGGGTAAATTTGCCTTTTTCACGCAGTCCAAGCCAGTCCGTAGTCACTTCAAAAACATTATTTACTAGTTCTACCTCGTTCCCAATACGTCCAAACCCATTCTAACTAGTATGCCACTACTGGTTATTAAACCGACCACCCCGTTCAGAGACAGTTCATCTCGTCCTCACCTCGCTCTTAGTGTGTCGATCCCGTCTTGGCTCGGGAGCTATAACGATGCAGCGAGTTCTCGTCATTCCTCATTCCCGTTCAACTTCAACACTTAAAGTTTTCAGATCAAGACATTCAAATGAAGCCATCATCACACCAAACTAGTTCTCACTGCGTTCTGGAAAATGTTGTCAAACGGGCTCAAACTTACCCGATCTAAACTAGATATAAACTGACTGGACGGGGTAAAGAAGACTTGGACTTATTGTGGACTGTTAATGAACGAACTAGGATCGTATTATAGACATTAATCGAGTCCGAGCCCATTCATTGAGTCCTTAAACAGATCGTAAACAATTGCTATTACGTTCAACTCCGTTCGCACACAGGTTGAGCCCGTTTTGCAACATTTTCGAGAACGTAGTGAGAACTAAATTGGTGTGATTGGGGCTTTAGGGAATACGCATAGGGTCGTTGTTGTGGGCAGTTACCATTCACATACATATATATATATATATTATAACTTGGTTTACTTAAAAAAATATTTTTTGGGGGGACAGGCTTCTACCACACATGGGAGTACCAATGAAGCATCGTCAAACCCCATCAGGCAACCCTGTGTATGCAAGGCATCTTTTGAGGTTCACAGGTCATGAGGAGAATTGTAAAATAGGTGAGTACAGATCACAAGAGATGGTCTATTTTAGTAAAAGAAATCTCTCCAAAGAAAAACCCCACTTCCAAAAGCAGGGACATTGCAATAATGTTAAAATTAAAGTGTGCATACAACGAAGTATTCTACTTTGATTCATGTATTTTGCCCCCCCCCCTCCACCAACCTAGTCCTAGATATGGGTGGATGCTAATTGTACTGAGTGTAGTGTTTTTGAATGACGTTTAATACCTGTAGCTCAACTGACTCCGATTTTTAGTGATTGTTGGTTGTAGTTGGGAAATTTGACAAATGTTAATAATTGCATGCAGAGCCATTGTCACCCAATCATGTGTCATGGAAATCAAATTCTCTGAAGCTTTAATATGGGGTTGGGTCTGGGTAGATGGGTTTACATATTGTACCATGACAATATTTTTACAGCATAATTAATATGAGATTCCGTATTTCGTTTGTACAGCCTTCAGTCTCTTGCTACAGGATACCGTAGTTTTAGATACTTTGGCTGACGCAACAGCATACAGAGAGTCAGTAAGTTCTTAAAGATGGTCTTATTTTTATTTTTCTAATATTTTTGATCGTGTTTAAGGTGGTATTTATACGCAAATGAATCTCATTGCCTCAAAAAACACAGTAAATTCCTTTGTTAATTTTGAAGATATAGCTGTGAAATTGTCCCATGTCAACTTATTCCAGTGCTAAAAAAAGGTACTCACTTTGCTTTGAAATACTTAGCAAAATTATATGGTAAGTACATTTGCTGTAAATACTTGCTCCACGGAACATGCAAGCATTACAAAAAAGATTGTACCCGTATACATGTTCATTTGAATTGAGTAAAACAAAAACAAAAAACGATGGATCTCAAAGGGGGGAACCTAGTTTTATACCATAATAGTCCTCTGTCTTCTCCCTTCTTCAGATTGTGAAGCACATCTCCTGCCCCACGCTCCTCACCCGCGACGGCAACCGTATTCGTGGCATCGGAAAATTTGGAGGAAGTGAGAACAGTTGTCCGTCTGAACTTCATGGACGCGTCTTTGGTGAACCTCCTCCCAAACAGTTAGAATCACTGGAAAAGCAAAAAGGTGAGTCCCCATTGAGAGAGAGGGTACAGTATCGTCTGGATTACATTTATCCCGGGCGCCGTATGATAAAGTAGTCTACGATTTGTCTTGTATTGACCCTCAGGGGCAGGCTGGGGGCAAAGCGGTACAGAGGGTACTCGGAGATTGTACGGAAATCGTGCAATTTCAGTCTCCGCAACCTCCGCACGGAAATCGTACGGAGCCCACGCAGCACTCGTACGGAGCCCGCACGGCACTCAGCCGGTCGCTTTGAGGAAACCGGCCGGGCCTCGGGGAACATGGTGTGCACCTGTTCATCGGACAGGAACATGAAAATCGGAAGGGTCCCGTACGGTTTCTAATGCCTGGATTACATTTGCCCCAGGTGCCATACGTTGGATTGGTCTACTATTTTTCGTGCGATTTTATAGGGGCGTCGTAGGAGGCTACGGGCTAGGATGTTGATGTTTACATTATCTACGAGCATCTTGCCATTTCTTGTATTGCCGCTCGTGGCAGGCTGGGGCAAATCCGTACAGAGGCTGCTTGGAGATTGTACGGAAATCGTGAAATTTCAGTGCAGAGGTTACTCCCATTTGCCCCCATGTTCACCCAAAATCGTGCGTTTGCTGCGGGGATTGTGCAATGCCACCTACGACATGTCTATTGGCTACGGGCTTACGGAACGGAAAAGGGGAGGCGGGCAGGATATGGGCTCCGCAGACTAATCGCAGGCTACGGGCTACGATGTTTGTGTGTACATTATCTACGAGCATCTGCCATTTCTTGTATTGGCCCTCAGGGGCAGGCCGGGGCAGGGGCTACTCGGAAATTGTGCAATTTCCAAGCAGTAGCTGTGCAGTCTCCTTAGCCTCCGCAAATTGTACGGAGCCCGTGCAGCCGCCGTGCCGTTTTTCAGCGTTTTGTTGCCTCCATGTTCACCGAAAAATCGTGTGTTTGCTACATGATCGGCGTTGTGCCCTCCGTGCAATGCCCGTGCGGGGATTGTGCAATGACACCTACGACATGTCTACGGACTACGGGCTTACGATTTTTCGAGCTTGCGTTACTTTCTGCGAAACAAAATCGTAGAGGCCGCGGAGCCCCGCGTAGCCCTCGAATCGGTGCGAAAATCCCGTGACCGAATCTTGGCTCCGTACGGAGGGCGCATGAAAAAGGGGATACGGGCAAGATACGGGATCTGTAGACTAATCGCAGTCTAAATGTAATCCAGGTATAAAATCTACGGCCAACTGCCGGTTAGGGAAATCGTACGGAGCCCGGTGTATATGTGGCCTACGCATAATATGAAAACGCCCGTAGAATTCGGAGCAGCCAACTCAGCACCACGGCGCCCGTACGGCTGGTGAAAAATGTCCCTGCGCCGTATCAACCGGAGTGAATATGTGAAAGGCCCATTACGAGGCTTATGCTTAGGTCACATTTGCTCTACGGCTAGGATACGGCGGCCGTACGCCCCCGAAATGCGGTGGCCCCAGGGTCTCCTTTACAGGCCGTACGGGTCGCCGTGGGATTGTAACGCGTTTTCATTTCAAGGTTCGCCGTAGAAATTAGACATGCGGTAGCCATGCCGTAAAGCGGTTCCACGTCGACGGTACAGTGGCCTTGCGCTTGCAATGCGGCTGCCCTAGGGTCTTATGAATTGATTTTTGTAGAATACACAAAATTGCAGCGGCTGCAGGAATTCCAGGGGCGCCCTAGGGCAGTCTTAAGGTGACCGTGCGTCATCACTCCAAAGGCCGTACAGCAGCCGCAGGTTGTCTGTCTCCACAAATTTGAAGTACGCCGTGGGGCTACCCCAATTTGAAAGCTACCGTATGTGACCGTGGGAAAGCTGCGGTGGCCATATAATTGCTATTGGCAGTAGATAGTTTAGACCGCACGGCCGCCGCGGCAAATGTGACCTAGGCATTAGGCCCATGCCTTGAGAGATACGATTTTTCCAAATTGATTTTTAGCTCATCCGGCCCGAATGGGCCCGATGAGCTTTTGCCGTGGCGAGGCGTCCGTCGTCCGTCCGTCCGTCCGTCCTTCGTCTGTCGTCCGTCCAACATTTCAAAATGCTTCTTCTTCGCCATTTCTTACCCGATTTTAATTCCGTTTGCTTTATATGGTAGCACTAGGTGGGGGATTCGAAACTTCTACACAGATTTTTGAAACCATTAATTATGCTAATTTATGCGATATTCATTCAAAAATCACAAAGATTGCTTCTTCTTCGTCATTTATTGACAGATTTGTTTTTTTCCATCTGAAAGACTTTCACAAGGTTCATTGAACTTCTACATAGAATTTTAAAATTTTGTCTAGAAAATTATTTGTGCTAATTTTTTGCGATATTCATTCAAAAATCACAAAGATTGCTTCTTCTTCGTCATTTATTGAATATTTTTTTTTTGTTCCATCTGAAAGACTTCCATGAGGTTCATTGAAATTCTTAACAGAATTATGAAATTTTGTCTACAAAATTAATTATGCTAATTTATGCGATATTCATTCAAAAATCACAAAGATTGCTTCTTCTTCGTCATTTATTGACAGATTTGTTTTTTTCCATCTGAAAGACTTTCACAAGGTTCATTGAACTTCTACATAGAATTTTAAAATTTTGTCTAGAAAATTATTTGTGCGAATTTCAAAAAATCACAAAAAAAATGTCTTTTTTCCCCATATAATGACTGATTTTGATTTTTTGGTTCCATCTGAAAGACTTTCGTGAGGTTCATTAAACTTCTACTCAGAATTTTAAAAATTTTGTCTAGACAATAATTTATGCAAATTTATGCAAATTTATTATAACTCATTCGCGACAATTGACCACATTATGTGGTTTGCCGTGATTACAAAAAAAACTAGAACAGCTGGTGAACTCAGATTTCGTCAGACTCTGCAAAAAAATATTAGCCAATCAGAGCACCGTTTACTTCGTCTTAGAAAAAATCGCAGCCCAAGTTATGAATTTTAGAAGACACATGATTGGTTGTTTCAGTCAAAATCCGCACGAGCCTACATGAATATTCATAAAAGTATTGTTACCTGCCAATTCTGCCCAGCAACAAGAGCGTGTTCGCGCGCGGTCATTAGACAGATCACAGCTATCGCGATACCTCCATTCGGTATTTGTGCGACAACCATAGAGATATATACTAGTATATATCTTTATGGCGACAACGAACCGTCCATTTTTATCTTTTTTGTGTGTGTGTATTTCTGTTCGCTGTATCTATTTTGTTTAACTTTATTTCGAAACCTTTGTGATTTTGTTTCATCTTGGTGGACATGTTGATCATGTTGATCATGTTGATTTTTTTTGATCTGTTATTATTGTATATTGTTGTATGTTGGAAGCTTGTCGAATAAAAATCAATCAATCAATCAATCAATCATGTATTGCGTGTAATATTTGTTTCCGCTAAATTATGGTAAGTTTTGTTCGACGTGAGCCGGTTTGTTGCAAACGGCTATTGGCTTGTGTGTACATTGTGAATGTGCTGTGTAACTGACCTGTGTGAGCCGTGCGAGTCTGTGTACGTCGCTGATGTGTTCATGTCCTTGTCTGAGACTTAGGTGTTTTCCTTTTCCTTATTTCCTTCTCTCTCTTTCTTTCTTTCATAATATCTGCCTTTTTGGCCCGATGATGAAAAAATAACAACAACAACAAATTAATTGCTATGCCCATGCAAAAGAAAGAACATAAATAGTCTACATTTTCTAAGTTCTAGTTCTAACCGTATAAACTATACTCTATAGACCTAGAAATCTAGATCTTGGTTCTTGGTTGGTTGGTCCTCCAAAATACTTGTCTGAGTTTGTTTTTTATCTGGTCTACTACGGAAGTAGAATCGACTTATCTAATAGAATCTATATATTTTTTTACATCATGAGTCAGAAATGGAAATGCTCCCCCCCCCCCCAAAAAAAAAAAAAAAAAAAAAAAAAAATTGTTCTTCACCTATGATTGAAATAATTTAGCAAAAAAAGTTTCATCAAAGAACAAATATCACATTCATATAATTTTTTTTGGCACATTGATTAAAGTAAAGAAATACAATGGGAATAAGGGAGAAAGTTACATCCAGTAATCGCGCCAAAGAAAGACATTCTTCAGATGAAAATTAGATTGATTTGTTTTATGTACAAATTGCGTGAATTTCTTTGCTGGATGCCGGATGAGCGCCACATCATTGATGTACTAGTTTTACAGGACCGATAATGGGGCTTTCACATATACACTCCGGGGCCCGTACGGCGAGTAAAAACCGACATTTTGGGAATTTTTGGCCGGTGTCCGGCCGGTTGCCGTAAAGTTCGTACGGGCGCCGGGACAGTTTTTTCAAGCCGTACGGGCGCCGTGGTGCTGAGTTGGCTGCTCCCAATTCTCCCGGCGTTTTTATCTGACCGCAAGGACGTAGAAAGCCCGTAAAGGGCCCATAGGGCACCTTGCGGGTCCCGTGCGGGCTCCGGACGGTGCCCGGACGGGCCCCTCACGATTTTGGGGGTCAATTCTCATGACAAATCTTTACGGGAGCCTTGCCGTGCTCAAGGCTTCCGCACGTGTACCCTACGGGGCCCTGACGGACCCTCAAGAGCCCCGGGTAATATGCACAACAATAGGCGTATGCCGTCCGGGGGCCATTTAAAATGAATATTGCCTGTGCGGGTCCCTCACGACGGAATCTCGAAATGTACAACGCACTTTAAATACAGGAGATGCGGATACCGGAGGAAATTACAGAGTGAGTCAGAAAAAATGTGCAACCTTTTAAGGGTTGTATTGTTTGAAGTATGAATATTTAATCATGAGTTTCATGATATATCTTGATAGAGTTATCCTCCCCGTACATTTAGGTACCATTTTCATTTGAATCTCTGCATGCATGACTGAACATCAGACAATCTTTACAAGACTGCCAGATCTCACTTGCGCCAAGTTGCTAGGTGAGTAATAGAATGTTTTCAACAAAGACAGCCAGTTTTTTTTCAATTATCTAATTACCCAGACAGACAAAAACACACAAACACACACACATGCACACACACACACACGCACACACGCACACACACAACACACACGGTGACCATTGTTTCATAATTACCCCTTTTCTGATTGATCATTGATTTTTATCAAGATCGCTGAATGTTTAAGTGGCATAACCCTAAAAATATTTCCCTTTTGTACACATTCACTACCACCATCATGTCATCATCATCATCATGAAGCACAACATCCGCCAATACGCACCAAGAGGACAACGACCCCTCAACTTTTCGTACGATAGCAGGAATTCCCGACAAAAAGTAACAGTTTGGGTGGGCCTTGTCGGGAATGGAATGCTTATTTGTGTGCCTGTGCCTGTGCATATATATCTATATATGTGTGTGTGTGTGTGTGTGTGCGTGTTTGTGCGCGTGTTTGTGCGTGAGCGCTTGTCTAACTGCTTTTGTTCAATGCACTGTTATATTCCTCACCCAGTAACTTGGCGCGAGATCTGGCAGTCTCGTAAAGAATTGTTTGATAATCAATTTCAATTCAATTGCAATTTAGTATTTATTGGCCATTTCTGGATATTGATTCAGTGATGCATGCAGAGATTCAAATAAAATGGTACCTTAATGGATTGGGAGGATAACTCTATCAAGATATATCATGAGTCCCATGATTAAATATTCATACTTCAAACAATACAACTTTTAAAAAGCGGGACATTTTTTCTGACTCGCTCTGTAGTTCAGTGCACCGCACGGCACCCGACAAGGCGCCTGAAGGACCTCGGCCGGGCCCCGACAGGGCACCTTCCGAAAGCCATCGGTTCACCTGTTCATCGAACGGAGCCCGTAAGGTTACCGGTCAGCACTCGGCCGGCACCCTGCCGGCACCCTTACGGGAGCCTTGCATTCTACTTGACCAATTTTCTCCGGGCACCTCTCGGGCGCCGCAGAATATGTGACCACACATGCCGTAGAAATGAAAATCGGACGGTTCCCGTACGGTCTCTAAATCCACGGCAAGCCGCTAAATAGGGAAAATCGTACGGGGCCCGGTTTATATGTGACCTAGGCATAACGCAACTCTAGTATTTGTCATGTGACCAATTATTCATAGCTCTTGAAATTATTTATTACAAATTTATTCGCAATTTAAATCAGCTTTTAGACAGAGTACCAACCCCATTATAAAAGTATCCTTTGGGAATTTTAAATCGTGAGCAATTTTTTTCTCTTAATGTAATACAGCAATCCTGGAGAAGATCATGCATTCTATAGCGAGTCGTGAACAGGCTGAGGTTAAGTACAAGGACCAGGAGGCAGCCCTAAGATCAGGTGATATAGTTGCCAAGCAACGTGCTTGCCAGGTGGCCGAGGGAAAGCTTGCCCTTATCAACCAGAAACTCAGTAAGTCTGTAAATGCCTTTCAAGTTGAATTCAGTAGACCAGATCGTAGCTAGTGCAGGTCTTCTGGAATTTCCAAGCATGTGAGGTAGAGGTGTCGTGGTTTAGTTAATACGTCATCGAACTGTGGATCACATGGTCCGCGGTTCGCGTCCAGCACATTGAAAGGTATGAAGAGTACATGTTACTGTAACTGCCCCTCCCCCCGCCCTATTAGTACGCCCTATAAGTGTTCTATGAGCAAAAACATAGTTGTAAAATGGGTACCGATAGGAAATATTTCCTTGAATGCTGTGAGCACCAAAAACGGTAAACGGTGGTACATTACTACTGAGCATGCTTAGAAATTCCGGAACTGAGCGCTCTTAGTACTCGGTCATAAACTTAACTGTTGAAGTGGCAACAGTCATTCGTCAATTTTTTTTAAAGTTTAGTATCACGTTGACGTAATTACGTGTAATCGAATTTCTAACCATTAAATCGAACATTTTATTAGATGTTTGTTAATCGTGCATGTTTTGGCGAAGGTGTGTGGTCACACAGGTGAAACTTCAGGAATCAAGGCAAAACCCAATTTTGTCAATTCATGATCAATTTAGATCATGGAAGTTAAACATTCAGTGATAATTTGCAGAGCAGGGAACATACCTCACTATGCCAAGTGATTATGTTGATCAGTAAAACGTGGTTTTCTGTGTCTCTAACCCTTCTTCCTCTATCATAGAATCGGATGAAGCTTCGAGCACAGATCACTCAGCAGGGCAGTCTAGTGCCAGTGGAATGAAGAGACAGTCAGCACCCTCTGTGCAAGAGAGTCATCCAACCAAACGAAGAAAACCTTAATGGTATGACCCCTCCTTCAGCTGTGATGTGTGTGCTGCCTATCGTCAACCACAGCCCCGTTCCGTTCCACACTGCCAATGTATATACTTCAATACCTATATGAAGAACACTAAATGTCATTTGTGTGCTCTCTTATTGTCTTAAAGATTCTTTTTCTGGAAACCCAAATCCTTGTAAGAATTTTGAGCATATCACTTAATTATAATACTGGCCATTTATAACTCACCATATCTGTTAACTTGACACTCCTGGCGCAGGATATGAGAATATGATGTTGGTACTAAAGTACAGTCTTGGCATCAATCAAAAAGAAGCACATTAGAGTAATCTGTAATCTAAATAGAGTTAAGCGTTGAAAAAAGTTTTTTAAAGTTTTGATTTGAGGAGCGAGTTCCTAAAGGTATGGCCCTAAAAGAGAAAAAGATCGGTGTCCACAGGAACGTTGTGTTCGTAAAATGTGCAAGTGTTCGGTGTTGGTGGAGCGAAGTTATTGTAACGATGAATGAGTTATTGGATGTATGACCATGGTAAGCTATAAAGAGAGACAAACTTACAATATCTACCCTGAGATCATTTCATAGATGTACCTGTTTGTAAATTTGATATTGATGTTTGTCTATTGATAATTACCATTAAATGGATCGAATCGATATTTTTAGACGTTGTATGTATGGATCTACAAGGACGATAACGCAGTTAAAGTGTATGCTCAAGTATAATGAGCCATTGCCTTTGTGCCTGCTATGTTTATATCCAACTTGTTATTCTTTGATATGTGTTTAAACTTTATATGTGTTTGCTTTTTGAATTTTTATTATTGGTACTTGTGGGCCTCGTCGGTCAGACAAACTGGAATCCTCTGTTTCCGATATTAACTTTCCATGCATGTTACTGATTCATCAAACTGTGTCTGCTGAGAGCTNTGGTGGAGCGAAGTTATTGTAACGATGAATGAGTTATTGGATGTATGAACATGGTAAGCTATAAAGAGAGACAAACTTACAATATCTACCCTGAGATCATTTCATAGATGTACCTGTTTGTAAATTTGATATTGATGTTTGTCTATTGATAATTACCATTAAATGGATCGAATCGATATTTTTAGACGTTGTATGTATGGATCTACAAGGACGATAACGCAGTTAAAGTGTATGCTCAAGTATAATGAGCCATTGCCTTTGTGCCTGCTATGTTTATATCCAACTTGTTATTCTTTGATATGTGTTTAAACTTTATATGTGTTTGCTTTTTGAATTTTTATTATTGGTACTTGTGGGCCTCGTCGGTCAGACAAACTGGAATCCTCTGTTTCCGATATTAACTTTCCATGCATGTTACTGATTCATCAAACTGTGTCTGCTGAGAGCTGGGAGGGCATAAATTCTTGTATTGCTCTCAGCAGAAGAAATATACCATGACAAATGTATCATTATCTTGTGACCTGTATAGAAGGTTCATCTATCCACAACGGCCGGTGAAACTGAATCCTCAATCACTTTTGCTGTTGTCCACGTGTATAGAGGCCTTCAGTTTGTTCCTTTGTTTCATAAATCGTAATAATGTAGTGCTGTAGCTGTCATTATTTACAATCCTTACACCAGCTATGTAATTACTTGTGTTTATATTTACCTATACTTTTTTATGTTTGATGAAAGAATACTATCAAGTTGGACCGCACTAACTTCTGGTACCTTTTGAAAACTTTGTATTTCTTTTTATTCACATTTTTTTTTTGCAACATCTTTTTGTAGACATATAGGAATGTTTTGAAAGGCTGTACAGCTATAATTCTGTAACGAGTGGTAAAGAGAGAAGGACCTTTATGTCAGGAAGATGGGTTTATCGTCTGGAGCCAAAAGCGCATTAACTCGTATATTTCAAACACCTGTAAGATTGTTGGTAATTGGAATTTCCGTCATGATAGTATTATAATAGGTGTTCATCACCCTGGGAAATGGGTAGGGTCACGTTAGAGTTGATGGAGTTTTAGCTTACAAAATATGCGCATGGTCAAAAGATGCTCGTCTTTTGTAATGAACCTAAAACATTTCATTTCGATAGGCGGGTGCACTAATTTGGCCCGAGCGTAGGGTGTGGTGCGGTCTTGGGCGTGGCACGTGTTGAGTAATGGTTGTACTTTTGGTGTGTTGGGCGTGTCACGTCACTTTGCAAGTTTAAGTCGAGGTGCCTGCAACGTAAACGTTGGTCTCCACACCGTATTCGTTGATCATCATGTTGATGGTGTACTCTTGTTTCTGACCTGAGATAAGCATCTTGTGTGTATATAGTATTAAATGATCCAGTTGTCGAGAAATGTTCTCTTTGATTGTATACATGTTTTCTTATTTTTATATAATTCAATCATTCATAGTGATGTTACATTTTAGAGTTTGCTTGCATAAACTGTGGATATTTCTAGACCAAGTTTTGTCTGTTCGATAAAAGAATCATGAGGTTTAAAGGTAATACAAAGTTGTGGTAAATTTTGAAAATAGGCTGGATAGTACTTTTTTACAAGCCCATGTGCATGTATTATCACCACTAACTTTTGTTTAGCCAAACGGGAATAGCCAATCGGTTGATTATAGTCAAGGAATATTGTG
>BEXV01002511.1:31955-52011 GCA_003118195.1 Hemicentrotus pulcherrimus
GATTGAAAATCAAAATCAAATTTTGCGTTTGCCAACCAGTTTTCACAACTACAGTCTATTGGGGAAAACGAGTACTGTAAAACTGCTTGTCAAAGGTTTTTACATTTTGAAGGCACTTCTTGATCATTTTGAAGCGCAATATTTTTAGGACTTCAATATAACACCATATCACAGACACTGATAACATGAAGGGCCGTGCATCTCAGATTTATTTTAAAAAAAGAAAAAGATTTAGGTCACCATCAATATCTTTATTTTGATAAAGAAATATGACTTCTGCAGTACTTTTATTAGCCCAACAATGTACAACAATAACTTTTTATGACCCATGCATTTGTGTAGTGGTAGCTATTTCAGACTGATTTAATACACACAAATACCAATAGTCTGTTCAGAGTCAAAAGGGCATTAACTCTGTGATACAGCGTATGAGTTAAAGTGCCCTTCCGGCTCCAGACAGACGATGTCATCTTGATAATAGGGTCTTTAAGATTTGCGTGGACTGATACTTGTGACGTCCATTCAAATCAGTGCATTAAAAGGACGTCGATCGTGGCATAGACCTATTGTCTTCGTGCAAATCTAAAAGTCCCTAATGATAATATGGGCAAGCCAAAACAAGTGTTCAGCATTAAACTAAGGAGAAGGAACAGATACATTCTGCCACTATTGGTGCAATGGAGATTTCAGACACGGGGTAAGTCATTCACAACAGCATCAATGCATCCTATTCTGGGCCCCGTTTCACAAGACTTGACACCAGTGACAATGATAGTTTTTGTTATAAGCTACTGAAATCATTGCTTCTGATTGGTTACCAGCAGATTTGTCACTGATATTTGTCATTGAAAAAAGGCTTTGAGAAACAACCTCCAGGGGGCATTTCACAAAGCTTTTTTTCAATGACAAATGACAAAAATCAGTGACAAATACGCCCAAAACCAATCAGTAGCAGGGATTTCAGTAGCTTACATGTATAACAAAAATTGTCATTTGTCACTGATGACAAGTTTTGTGAAAGGCCCCCTAGGTCCATACTTTTTCTTGTGTTTAAAAATGCAGTAATTAAAACCTTGCCATAGCCTTGTGCAACTTATAATAGAATCATAGAAGACACAAAAGGTCGTGTATAATCCTTATGGACACACAGGATATGTACCCAATTATGTACATAAATATAACTTTGACATAATTATAAACATTCAAATAGACTATTATAATTTGAATTAAAAACAAAAACAAGAAATAACATGATGCTGCTGATAAGTATCGGCTTGCATGGTGATGTAGATATACAGTAGGCTTATGGTTGCTGTGCCATGTGGGAGAGGGGGGATAATTGGGGAGTCCTGAAAAGGACTGTCGGTAAATCTTTCTTTCTTGAGAGTGTGTGTAGTCCTGAACCAGCACAATAGTTCTCTTTGGAACTATAAGTTCAAGAAAGATTACCAACAGTCCTTTTTTAGGACAACACATACTCTTAAGAAAGAAAGATTACCTTTTCAGGACCCCCCATTCCTCCCCCTCTCTCATATGGTGCAACCATAAGCCTACTGTATAAGAAATAACATGCCTAGATCTAACAGTAAACATTCCAGGAGTAAAATATGTCAGTCATCTGTACTGGTGATCTATAAATTTGTTCTTTCTTCTTCGAAAAGGCAACTATGAACCTTTGTGAATTTCTGTCCACTTTTGTTTTCCTTATGATGTTGACAGCTATTGGGAGTCTAATCTATCCAATAGATGTAATCAATACAGGGCTTATTCACAATGCTGCAAAATGCACTCAACTACCCCTCAAATTTCTTCATCTTTCATGAAATATCTTTTGTTCCCTAAAATTCAATGAAAAGAATGTGAACGGGCAATGTATTTGAAGGAATTGTCCTCAACAGGGTGGATTCGCAATTAACAGCACCGCCACCGGCAAGCCACAAATTCTGATTAAAACCCAGAATCTGCTAGCGAATGCCACAGCTGATAGTTTTGTCAACCTCTTCCCAAAATGCATCACATAAAATCACCTAAACAGTGGTGTCGCTAGATGGCGCTGGGGATTGTCAATCCACCATATTAGGGTAGTGGTGCTTACTTTACCGGACTGCTAAGAAAGCATAAATGCTTGTTAGTAAGCAACCAGAGGACCAACAGCTTAAGGTTCTCTCAGAGGGACCTATCAAGGGCGTTTTGCTTGGCAATAAAATATTCTTGGTCCAGGTATACATGTACATCATACTTAGGACGACAATATTAAGACTGCATGATAGTCCGAGACGTGAATGTTAACATCACATGGCTATGGCCCATTGGTAGGGATATAAACTGAACAAGCATTTAGCGGCAGCTATGAATGATATAATGTGTATGATTTAAGTTCCTTAACAGATGAAGAAAAAAAATCTGATAGGTTACATGATACTTAATTTTCAAAATGTGCATAATTTTGGGTACCAATTTTTTCTTTGTGCATATCTTTGAAAATAATATACCGGTATACAGGGTGAACACATTAAAAGTTTTGTGGTGTAAAAATGAGGAATTTCCTAGAGCTTTGTGAAAAGCACTTTGAGATGGGATCAAACACTATATTCATGAAATTTTCACTCAATTAACTCGATTGTTTGGTTGATAAAACCTGTGACGATTGTCTAGATCATGTGATAGGTCACATGACCAACAGCTGATCTCAGGAAGTGAATCATGATAATCTGTTAAACACTGTATAAGGGAAACAAACAACGTGATCTTTATAAGAAAGTAGTCTTTATATATACATGAAGGTGTTCGGTAACTTCCTATACAAGCAGATTTTAATAGAGTGAAGGTGATGTGGTACAGTGGTTCATTCACTTGATATTCAATCCACGGGTTGAGGGTTTGAATCTCGGCCCAGCATTAAAGGTAAAGACCAGTTATGGTCATGCGATTGCATTGTGAAAGAAATGTTGTGGGATCCATCAGAAAAGGTTGATCATCTAGCATATAAGTATTGGTGTGTAGTGCAATCATCAAAATGATAAGAAATTTGGCCCATTCTTCGTAAAGTTACAAGCACTATTCACAGAAAGATGTATATGGGACTACCCTATATCTCTCACAGTCATATAGATATATTAATTTACCAAATATATCAATTAGTAGACGGTTTCCCGGCAAATTTTTTATCATGTATTAGTCATAACATATTTTTTCACATGATTGGTAATGAGAGCTTCCATTTCATTTATTGAAATTGGGGCGTTTCCAATACTGGTCTTTACCTTTAACGTCCTTTGGCAAGACGTTAATTCCACATTTGTCACTTTCCATCCAGGTGTAAATGGGAACCTGTCAATCACTGTGGGAATAATAATTGCAGAGCCCTCAGGAAGAACAGCATTGAAGCTGATGAGGCTTCCCTGGGTAAACATCATTATTATTTGACTGCATAGCCATACCATGTGATAGATCACATGACTAACAGCTTTGTGGAAGGTGTACCAAAACTCAAATCATGTGATACAAGTGGGTCACATGACCAAGAGATCTCTGGAAGGTGGCATGAGTATGATAATGAAGTCATGTGATGTATCACTTGACTAAAAGCTCTGTTGAAGGTGAAACGGCTGCTACCGAGTCTAGAAGCATACATCGACACATACATGATGTGACTGGGCATTCACTGTGGGTCCTGCACAGAAACAAATCACATATAAAGAGTGACTATCAATATCAACAAATGCATGTTTGATACAACTTAAATGTATATGTGACATAATAACCCCAGATAGACCTACGAGCCTCTGATAAATGTGGCATCTGATACTATAAAACTAAAACAGCTTGTGTTGTGATGTTTGATATCATTGAACACATTAAATATCAAGATAAAGAACATGAAGATGAACCATGATGGAAGCTTGTCTCATGTAATATTCAATTTTGATTCACCTGGAGATGTGGGGACACGGGAAGATAAAATTATATAAGCAAGATAATTTTCATTGCTTTAACTTTGATGTTTCTACATGTGCATGTTTTGGAATGACCTACCACTAGACATAAGGAAAGTTTCATCTGTCCCTATCTTCAAATTTTTGTTGAAGATGCACTTGTTTTAAAGAGCTTTTCAACATTTTTTGTCCTGTGTGTCTATAAAATAGCACTGTTAGGAGTTTTGTTTTCATCACAGTGCAGTAGAGTATATTTATACAGTAGCTGCACTATATCAATTGATCAAGTTATTATTATCATAATTATTATTATGCTTAATGTCTGTCCAGTACTATAATGTAATTGTACAAAGCACAGTCCCATAATCATAATTTTCTACAAACTTTATATTATGAGAAACTGTTTATTTTCATGGCACTTTTGTTGCAATTAAAAGAAGTTTGTAATCTGAGCATACCGGAACCACTCTGTGAGATGATCAGCGTGACCTCCATGTCTACAGCTCTGACACCAGGAAAACCATTCACCAAATTCAGTCTGTCTCGTCATAGGTTGTACTGAAGCTAAGATTATAAAAGAGAGGGCACTAGAATGGTAATGCAGTTTACAGAAATAATAATAATAATCTGGATTTTTATAGCACTTAAAACGAAATACCATCTCTAATCGCTTCACAGATATCATTACCCTGGTCACTGGATTCATTCACGCACAATGTGCACCATCTCCACTTCCTGGGGAGTATTCCTACCATATGTTCACTGTAAGGGCAAATGGCAATTGCTAACACAAACACTTTCGTTGTCCTACCAGGTCCCCATATCTCTCCTGGCTATGGAGTTGTAAATATAGATTAATGCCTTGCCAAAGGACATTAGTGCCTTGTCGGGGATTGAACCCACGACCTTTGCATTTCAAGTCAAGTGCTTAAACTACTTGACCATGCCACTTATACATATAAAGAAAGAACAAGTACAATAAATCAAAATTAACCAGTAACCTCTGCTCACAAAATATAGAAACACTATTCAAATTTTTATACACGACAAGAAATATGCCTTCTCAAAAATGTTGTGTTTTACCGAATGGCTCAATACCATCAAAAAGTTAACAAAGCAAATGGGAAAAAAGAGGTATTACTGTTTAATAATAGATGTTATTTAATGACTTATACTGCCCTCCAACAGTTTGGGTATACCTGTAATCATAACTGATTATTCACAATAACCTACGTTTTACTTGGCACCAGATTTGTGGCACTGCAACAATTTGGTGTCAAACTGAAGAGTGGACATCAGCATTCAAGTAGACACCAGTTTAACAACTTAAAAGCATTTTAGGAGGCAGCCATGTGTTCAAAAAGGCAACATATCCCTTCCCCCATGAAAATGTAAATTCCGGCAGAATGAGAAGATTACTGGTTTGGTCAATTGTGCCAGCATCTTTGCGCTTTTGGCATTTCAAAAATCTGACCCTTGTTCACAATGATCATTTTGATCTTAGATGCACATCAACACTTTGGGAACACCACAATGCTTTTTTCCCCATAGAAAATGATATCTTATTCTATATTTTTTTCCTATCTTGTTACTTTTAAACGGAAAAGAGTTGTCCCGGTTTTAAAACCATGTCAATGCGCTTGTCCCCTTTGGTAAGGCATTAATCCTCATTATCGAGTCCCTTGGAGAGAACCTAAAGCCGTCAGTCCTCTGGTTGTTTACTTACAAGCATATACCGGGTACATGCTTTATTAGTAGTCAGGTAAAAGAAACAAACAGACCAATTACCTGCTTGCTTGCTGGAAGGTTTGTAACTCCTCTGTTGTGGACTGAGTTTGGACTCTCCAGACCTTGTACCCATGTGCATCAAGCATAGAGCACAACGAGGCAATGCCTTCCTGCACTTGTAACAAGTATTGGACTAAATGAAAAATAGACACCAATATTGGTATTATTCCTTAGGGTTCGGACAAGTATCGATGGATAAATGGGTAAATGATTATACAAAATACATATCTATTTAGAATCAAGATGGCTCATTTTCAATTTCAATGTTATTCATATATTTGATGTTTGCTTGTGCATTAATGAATTTGCACGTCCTGCATGCAGGTAAAATCACAATCGGCTAAAGAACGAGACATGTTGAATTCATTAATCCAGCTAATTGTGACTTAACCTAGTGCATTGCATATCACTAAATGCACGAGCTTCAAAATATGAATTATATGTTTTATAAAACAGGTTGGCAATATGAATACATAAGTCGATAAATAAGCGAAATACCGGTACTTGATAAGAATTGCACGTTCATTGGGGCTGCCATTTGCTGTGAATAACATCAAAGTACAAGCGCAGCCGAACAGTATAGTGAGCGCATCAATGTCCTTACCATTTAAAACTACATGCATTTTACTGCGTTATAATTTGGTACGCATCAGAGATACGCTTACACCCATCTCAGCCGTGCATTTTCACTTTTTGATGGGAATTGTTAATATGCAGGGTAGACGTGAACAAACATTAAAAGTGACTTGCGTATAGATTTGGAGACAAACAAGTTACAGTAAACAGATTTGGTCCATGTTGAAGTTACATGTACATGTGACTCTAAGTTAACCTTTGGACGTATAAATCTCAAGGTATTATTCAATTTTTTCTTCATACTCTCATATTATTAGTGAATCAGATGTCACATTTTTGTGTAGATTTTTTTTTAATGGCAGGTAGATTTTCTTTTAATGGCAGATAGAAATGGGCTCTCATGAGGAATTTGACACCTTTGGGGTGTTTACTCAATAACAGGTGTTGTCAATCACATGGATTAGCCTTTAGTTTTATGGCCAACAGGCTCTGTAATGCTCTGTCTTTTCCCAAGTCATTTTCTTAAATCTCAGGAAAAATGAAATTGACTATGATAATATTAATAATAATAATAATAAGCATTTCTATAGCGCCGTCTATCTTGAAATTCTATTCCAAGGCGCATTTATTATTACCCCAGCTTTAGCCTAGCTGCCATTACAGCGATCCAGCATTTCAAGGAATTAATTCCTGCCAGGTACCCGTTTACATCAACTGGGTTGAGTGTGGCAAATGTAGATCAATGTCTTGCCAAAGGACATTACTGCCGCGATCGGCAGTCTGGGGGCGTATCCACTCGACCATGACACCTCTATAAATTATGATGATTGCAATAATTACCCTTCTCTGCTGAAATCCTCTTGCGTAGCCTCCCATGTAGCCAGCCTTACCTCCCTTAGCTAGCTCACTAGGTGAGATAGGACTCTGGCAGAAGTGACAGCTGATGTAGATTTGTTTGGACACTTTATCTTTAGCATGAGCCTGGTATAGCAAATCAAACTTGGCCCTGAAGAGAAAATATAACAAAATCAAAATAAAAGAGATTTTATATAGGGCCATGATGACATCGAAGATGCATGCATGGTTAAAAATGAATTAATGGTCATGTCTCTACTAGATGCAAATATCTTTTGGCATTCACTGTATATTGTGCAATTGCAAACAATGATCAATTTAGGTATATGTATTATTATACAAATAATACACGTTCGGGAGTGCATTAGTAAATATGCACTGCATGCAGGTTAAGTCACAGAGGGAGATTGAATGAGACTTGTCAAATTCAATGTCCGTCTCATTGTAACTTAACCAAGTGCAGTGCATATCACAAATGCACGAGCTAAAAACATGTATTATTTAATTTATAAGATGGGTCTGCAATATGAGTATAAAGTCGAGAAATTGACTCTTGTTATCACCAAAATGTACTCCTTGTGCATAAGGTAAAAATTAATGCATTAGCACGTGATCCATTCCGACGCTTCTCATTGGCTACATTCTTGAACCCATTTTATAATACACAATTGTTGACATCTGATCGTCTCAGCAGTCCCTAGACTCGTGAATAAAGCAATCAAGAGATTTGAGTTGGTCTAGCGATACGGTCAGCTCTCTGTCTTTGCCTACAAGCCAACTCAGGCGTACCCTGATTTGAGACTTGAGATGTAAATTATCATATCAAATTGAGACAACTCTGTATCAAAAAACCCAATTACACACACACAATCAAACTAGTTCGTGGATCCTCGAACTATCAGAATTCTGTATACGGTGTCACCTGTGCCTGGGAGGGGATACGTGACATAATCTAGACCATCTAGTCTCTTCTCCTGGAGTTGATAATCTCTTTTCAATTTTTTTTTCTGGAAATAAAAAACTACCGTCTATCATAATGCTAGTGCTCTCTGTATTAATTCTGGAACACTTCAAAAGTGAAGTCAGTGCAATAGATGCACAACTCTCTATTTTAATACAAATTAGTTATAAATATGTGAGCAGTTAAACACTGACCTTTCATGCCATAGTCTCCACGTATCTAAGAGTTGTCGATAGCTTTCTATCCAGTGCTGCACAAACTCTTCTCTGTAGAGCTCTGGTGGTAGAGCCTGCACTGCTACAAGACTTGCTGTATGTACATCAGCAGTCTGAACGGTAAAAATCATAACGACATGGATCAAATCAAATACTAGCAAAAGAGCAGTATCATCAAGACATTAGGAGACATCACCAATTCTTATATAGATAATTGCATACCTGTGATCAAATACCGTGTGATATGCATGAAACAACTACAAAACCTATCAATTTTGAGAAAAGAAGTTATTTTTCACCAAATATAATTTGTACCTTCTCACAATATGAACATGACGGACAAAGAAAGCGGACAAAAAATACAGTTCCTCAGGTAGACAAAGGAATATCCCTTCACTGCTATTATGTAAAAAATTGTAGAACAGGTGAATATGCATGTGACACCTGTTCTACATATTTTTACATAATAGCATCGAAGGCGGGATGTTCCTTTTTCTACCTGAGGAACTGTATATTTTGTCCGCTTTCTTTGTCCGTCATGTTCATAGTGTCAGCTATGATTTTCCCTTGATTGAAAAGTACAGGTTTTATGACTGACTAAAAAGTCTTTCCAAGTAGAGCTTGGTGCATGATACCTGTACAAGTTTGCTTGGTATGTCACATTATCAAGAAAATGGCTGAGCCCATGTAAAGCTAGTGGGCATTACATCATGCCCAGAATATCTTCATTTATATATATCTCTTGTTCATTTTCTTAAGGAATATTGTATATCAATAGAATCTCACACTTCAGCAACCTAACGTTTATTCTGTAGAAAGAGTTTTCTTGTAATAACACTACGCTCCACAACATAGGGACATACATTCCATTGGCATAGAATGATATTGTGTATATTGAGGGTTCAGTGACACAAAAACGTAACTCCATTTTTTGCCAAAATGAGTATTTGATATCAAAATGTTCAGACAAAAATGGGCTTTCCAGGAAACACAAAGAATTGACTCCACCAAACACCCAATTGAAGTCAATGGCTAGTAAAACATAGGCTTAACTCCTTAAGGCCCAAGTGCTCAGTGCCATATAAACCACTTTTTCTCAAAATGGCCAAAATGGAGTTACGTCTTTGTGTCACTGACCCCTCGATATGCATGTACACATAGGACCATTGCTCTAAAACTGCACAGTTCTTTGTGAATGTCCATCAACACGTGTCTTACCCTGTCAACATAGGACTGCAAGAGCTCCACACCGTCCTTGGTGAGTCCAGTCAGGAGAACACCTGCAAGGTTACCATCGGTAACGACCTGCAAGGTCAGCTCCTGCACAAAGGTCACCAGCTGGGCATCGTTCAGGTAGATACAAGCAAAGGCCACACGATCCTCAATGCTGATCTCCAATTCTCTCTGTAATAAGACCATGAGAATAAGAATGAGAATTGGTATTACACATCGGAAACTGATAATTTCTTAAATAAATACTGTAATAATAATAATAATAATAATAATAATAATAATCTTTTAAAGCACACTCCAATTTTATTAATCCAAAAATGGAAATTCTTTATGCCCAATTGATCATAAGGGTGAGAAAGAGAACTGGTATTACACATCAGAGACTGATAAAGGTGCAAGATTTAGGTTTATGATAATCTTCCTACATCAATTAAGATTAGTAAGCCAATCAATCTGTTTAAAGGACTACATGTATGTAAGGAATTTCGTGTTGGTATATTCTTATGAGGACCTGGAAGTAAATAAATGAAAGGAAATGAAAATTTATTAAATGACTACTGTAAAACCACTTACTTTGGCAAACAGACCTTCAGCAAATATTATTTTGCAGCAAGAAACTTGTGAATGGAAACATATTCACTGCTATAATTCAATAATTTTGTGGCATAAAACTGCCATAATCTTGAACATAAGATGATTACATCTACAACAATCAAAATTGGACTTGTCCAATCTAAATTCATGTTATGGCATTAAAAAATGCATTCTGATTTTATACTTACAACTACAGCCTCATATTTATCATCGCTCGTTGTAAGGAACCCAAACATTGCTCTGAGGTATGGATTACGTAGCTGACGACACAGAGCGCTGCACATTGAACACCAGAGGGTGTCCTTGTCCGGTGTAAATCCTGATAGCGCCATGGCGACTGGATGCAGGTCATGCTTGCCATCTTTATCACATGATATAAAATAGGGTGAGATTTAGAAAAGGTAAAGCACATTACAACGGAGAAATACCTCTTTAGAAATGAGAAGGTAAACAAAAATGTAATTGTGATATCATCTTCACAGATAAAACAAAAAGGCGAAGTGAATAACATCCATTTTTTTTAGACAAAGAAAAATCCTTATAAGAGTATTATTATATCGCCAGTTTTGGTATCATAAAGAAAAAAATTATAGAAAATTTCTGTATTTGATGAAGTAAAGAAAAAAACTTTCTAATGTACAACTCAAGAAAGCACAACCCTCAACTAAAAATTGCTTTGTATTAAAGCAGAAAATCAGAAAGAAAGAGATTAAAGAAACTTTAGGCCATGGAAATCTTTAATTAAGACCATGCCAAGTATTCAAATGTGTGACATAACTACAACAGATGATCAGAAGTTTAATGAACTGTAATGGGTCAAAGAAACAAAATGGCTAGTTTCGATTCAACAATATAGGGCAGAATAATTCTTCATATGTGATTGATATAAATCTATTACATTGTATTATGTTACCTATGAAATACCCAAGTATGATCAATGCATTGAAACAAACATACACACACACATACATACATCAAATCAAAATGCTTCAGAATATACTGGACATTAAGGACTGAAAACAAATTCTACAGTGCTGCCCAACAAATTTTGTTAGATTGAGCGAAATAAACGGAGAAAACTAGTCGAAGAGGCTTATCAGCTGAATATAATGTCCTATGTCCATCTGCCTAGGTCTGATTTTCAGTGTACAGTTCTCAGAAATATTGTTTATTTTACATTTCTCTAATCAAAACACCTACATGTATATTGTATATGCAATGATCTAATGTTGGATTTGCACTTTTAGAGTACCTTGACATATCAGCATCGTTTATCACACAGTGGTGGTATAGATCAGCAAAATGTACACAAAACTAAGAACCCCTTGCTAAAAATCACATTCAACGAAACCAACGGTTCTATAACTTGAAACAGGGTCAGGAAGACAGGGCCCAGTACTGAGATGATAAGGATTTGATAGTACCTTTAGCAGCATCAGCCCCTTTGTTGAGGATATCAATGGCTTGCCTCATCTTCAGATGGAACACACAAATAGCTGCTGCTCTCTCATAGTTTCCCTCAGACTCTAACCTATAAACATTGCATTGTACATAAAAGGTAAACATTGGCGTTACTTTTTTAAAATAGATTTGGTAATTACTTTGAGTTATGCATAAAATCTAGTACAATAAGTATTCTTACATATCCGGTCAGTACACCCAGTACACAACTTGAGGGCCATCAAACTATGCAAGTATATCTGTTGTAATCTATGTATATTTCAATAGATATGTTTATCAATGTATTAGAATCTACAGATATTTCTTTTTTGAAACCCCTTGTAAAGAGCCAGTAAAGTCACCTCCTAAACATCGTAGCTAGACTCTACAGGGGTGGAATTCATCTTGCATGCATTGGTTGTTGCTTTGTCAGACAATCCTTAGGCTTTTGGCAATCAAAAGAAATTTGAAATCTCTATCAGTGTCACTCAAATGATATCTATATTTTTATTTTCTACTAAATGGAGAAAATTCAGTTACAGCATCAGAAAAATGATGACAATCTCTTTAAAAACAACTAAATGGAAAATCGATAAGGACATTAAAGACTACCAAGTATGCATAAGTTTTGACTATGGTACATATGGTCATGTGTCTTGAGCTTGCCCCTTCACCCTCCAAACACAAAAAGAAAGAAAAAGGTGCAGTTTGAGTTTTTGGTTTCATGCTGAAGTAATTCTTAATTTTTAATTTTTCACACTGCACTACATCTAACATATTTTTCTTTAATACATCTAATGTACTTTTCAAGTGCCTAGTTAGATACCCTGTGTAATTCCATTTTATAAAATGCATATTTTTGCTATCATTTATCTGATAGTATAAAGGGAGACAAAGCTTTTAAAGGTTCACGTTGGATGCTAAAAATCACCATGCCACAATTCAATTCAATTCAATTCATTTATTTTTTCCTCTTTCAATTGTTCATATTTACAATGATGGTACATTTTAACATATTCACATCAAAACACATGACCATAGTAAATCTGTCTATTTCAATGGGGGTATTACCTCTGTGTGAAATCCCTGAAGGCATTAGGATCACTATCAAAATCCCATCCGCATAACCTGAGTGCTTGAGACCTGTAAACCAGAGACAAAGGAAAGAAAAATGTATTTATTTTAAAATTGCATTTAATCATGGTCTAATACAAAATATGATTAGCAACCCATTGGCTGAATCGTTCAAATTTCTAAAATACATAGAATGCGATATTGAAAATGGTAAAAACATGCAAGTAACATAGACCGCTGTGGTTAAAATAATTCAAGCAAAACAAAAATAGAAGAAACATCATATTAGTCATAAAACACAATTCATAATTGAATGGAGAGAATTAATTGCATTTGTGATCGATAAACTATGTACATCATTCTCTCCATTCTATCCATCCTCTTCCCTCTGTATTCATTGCATGTTAAGCCTTAGCGTTTGGGACATTGCTTTCAAAGTGACTCAAAGTGGTTTTAGTAGCTGAGTAAACAAGTGTTGGAAAAGGCCCTTTCTAATATGAAAACATGCATAAAGACCAATTTTGAAGTGCATTATTTTTCTGCTGTAAATCTAACTATCATAAAGAAAATTAAGATATATCTTGTGATGAAAAAGAAGAAGAATGCATCCTTCTGCAGTATCAATGCTATGAAGCCGGTTTTAAGTCTTATTTTCATGGAAAAACAATTGGGAAAAAACAAAAATTGGTTGGGAGAATTACTGTTAGAGGGTGTTGCACAATGAAGCCTTCAAAGTAAACAATAAATATCTTTGTGGTTTGAGAAATTTTAAAGGATTGTTTGAATGTTAGAGGGTTAGTACAGTAGAAGGAATATAATAAGTAACACTTCATACACAAATTATGCATTTTTTTCATTAACATTCACCAATGTTACCGAATCACTTTAAGCAAAACATAACCCCTCAAGGGAGGTACAGATATTGGCTTTCCAACACTGACGCTCCAAAGACTCCTCGTCCATCTTTCCAGGTAAATTGTGGAGAAACTTTCTTCTTTAAAACACCATCTAATCCTCGCATCCTGCTTTGTACCAATAAAAACAAAATCCCTCCAGTAGTTGATCTAAACATTCTCCCTTCCCACACGAAATACCCCACCTTACTACTTGGACCCCCCCCCCCCATCTGAAATAATGTAGCAACCTTTCTTTGCTCCTATAGATATTAGCCTCCAGTATTCCATCCAATCCCTCCCATGCCATGGGGTCTAGCTTGCTCCTCAGTCCTCCTGCCTGGTTCTCAGAGCCTTCCCTACACATAAGCTGCTTCACCCCACAGAAGTCCATCATGCCTGATGGCGTCGAGGAGGACTTAGAAGACGATGCTGATCGGCTGATCGCCTGCAAGGATTTGATTCGTACACGTGTAGGTCAAGGGAAATGGAACGCAGACCTTTGTTAAAACAAATATGCATATCTACATGACTTATTAAAACCATTTTACATAAATAGCCCTCCAAATAAAAATTTCTCATCTGCCTCCATCAATCTGGATTTTCATGCTTTTCAAGATTTGTAGCTACGAGCCAAACAGGCCTGGCTATGCCTAATAACAATTGATAATGAACAATTTACAATTATTAAAAAAAAAAATTTGCTGTTATTATATAACACTTCAAAATGTTTTTCCTTTGCAGACCAGAAATACACAATTGTATGAATACAATAGTAAACAGGAGAAAACACCCTTTGATAACTCCCTTCTAAATTGAGAAATTGGAGTCTTGACTTTTCCTAGGATGAAAAGCTTGTTGAAGGCAAATGAAACTATAGAAATTAAATCAACCTTGAATTACCCCCAGGTTAAGCTATTGCGAAAAGATTTAACACATAAGTATTGAATTAAATACTGGCCCAGTTCATATACTAGTGTTTGGAAAGGATATTGTGTAACCAATGCCATAGTTTGTTGACCTGCAAGTCATTGCCTGCTAATGCTGCATTCTGGCTTAGTGGCTCGGTCTGGAAGAGAAAATCCGAGAGAAATACAAGATACAGGTAAGATATACAAATACAATGATGACCGATGAGGGAACGAAAGTGATAATGGCTGATGATGATGATGATGATGATGATGAGAGGACGATGATGATGATGATGATGAGGGAACGATAAGGATAATGGCTAATGATGATGAGGGGACGAAGGTGATAATGATGATAATGATGATGATGATGAGGGGACGAAAGTGATAATGGCTGATGATGATGATAATGAATGAATGAATGAATGGTGGTGGTTATTTTACCTGGCTGCTAAGAAAGCATAAATGCTTGTAAGTAAGCAACCAGACGGCCGACGGCTTTAGGTCCTCTCCGAGGGACCTGGTAATGAGGATTAATGCCTTACCAAAGGGCACTAGCGCATCGCCTTGGTTTCGAACCCGGGTCACCGGACTACAAGACCACTGCTCTACCGACTGAGCTATCGCGCCTCCTCTAATGATGTGATGATGAGAGGACGATGATGATGATGATGATGAGGGGACGATAATGATAATGGCTAATGATGATGAGGGGACGAAGGTGATAATGGCTGATAATGATGGTGATGATGATGAGGGGACGAAAGTGATAATGGCTAATGATGATGAGGGGAGGAAGGTGATAATGGCTGATGATGATGATAATGGCTGATGATAATAATGAGGGGTCGAGGGACGATAATGATAATGGATGATGATGAGGGGACGAAAGTGATAATGGCTGATAATGATGAGGGGACGATGATGATGATGATGATGAGGGGACGATAATGAAAATGATGATGATGAGGGGACGTAAGTGATAATGGCTGATGATAATGATAATGATGATGAGGGGATGATAATGATAATGGCTGATGATGAGGAGACGAAAGTGATAATGGCTGATGATAATGATGATGATAATGAAAAAGATTATAACATCAATGATAAAGGTTATGGTTATGATAACAATGATATTGATAATGATAAAGGATGATGACGATAATAATGATGATTATAATAATGACGATTATAACGATAATAATGATGATGATGATGATCTTGTTGATAATGAAAATGATGATGATGGTGGTGATGATGATGATGATGATAATGATGTTGATGATGATGGTGATGAAGATGACGACAATGATGATAATAATGATGGTGGTGGTCTGGTTGATAATGATGACAAAGGATGATTATACAATAATTATGATCTTGTTGATGATGATAAAGGATGATGATGATGACGATAGAGATGATGATATCAATATGTCCCCCTTACATGACAGAAGTGTTATTCATCTGCTCCTGTTTATAATCTAGATCTCACATCAATGCTTGCAAAGCACACTGAGAGGCATATCGATGACAATAAATGTATGAGATGTATGAGATTTATTGTATTATTACCAACGCTCCTTCTTTCCCCTATCCTTTTCTTCTCAACAAGTCATACTCTTTTTTATTTATATTTTCATTATTGTATCCAAGTTGAGGGCTGCGGGCACATCAAGCTACTTTGCTTATTTCTGTAGCCCTCCTGCATCTAATGTATTATAATTATGCATTCAATATATTTGTTTAATTTTGTTTCTTATCTGTATTAAATTATATAAACTTAAAATATTGTATAAAACCATATTACATGTATGTTTATGAAAATGTATGATGAAAAAAAGAAAAAAGATGCAAAAACCAATAAAATAAAATAAATCAAATCAAATCAAATCAATAACATAATGGAGATAACTCAATAGATAACTATCCTGAATAAATAAATAAATAAATCAAATCAAATCAAATCAATAACATAATGGAGATAACTCAATAGATAACTATCCTGTGTGTATACCCCTTTCATATGCATGTGCGATCATTTTACATCTTTCTCTAGACATTTTTTACACAATAATAATAATAATAATAATAGTGGGTTCTTGTATAGCGCTCATGTCAGTCAGATTTGACCCTCCTGGCGCTCCCGATTATTACCCTGGCTTTAGCACGGCTGCCATACGGCGCTCTAGCATTTCAAGGAATAAATTCCTACCAGGTACCCATTTACTAACCAGGTACACAATCATACTAACCTTCATACCATAGCCATTAGAAGCCCTTCTCTTCATGGTACTTGATATATCCTCATCTTGTGTAGTGCAATCAGAAGATGGAAGACAGTAGAACAGATGCCTCCCTGAGGCTACGGAATATGAAGAGTGGGGAGACCAATCCTAAGAGGTAACACATATAAGAAACAAATCATATACAGTGGAAAGACCACTCAAAGGAACCATGACAAGTGGTCATTATAGACAGGTGTTTGTTTATGAACAGGTTTCTTTAGTACAGGTTTTTAATGAGAACTGATATTCAAGCGAAATAAAAAATATGGTCTTTATAGGTGGTCTTTCTATACAGGCGATCGTTAAAGCAGGTTTGAATGCAGTACGCATACCAGTGGGAAATATCATTCATAACAGTATGATCTTCTCTGCTATGGCTACACCCCTACTTCAATCCTTTTTACCGATTCTACTTCCTGGTAAACGTTGCTGTAAAAAAAATTCAACAGACTAGTGTATTAACCCGTTGACTACTCAATTCTCACATTCCGATAGGCCTAATACAGGAACCACCCAGTCCCAGTTTGGAATTGGTTAAAAGCTCACCAGTGATATGGCATCATAGATTGTAAGATCCTGCATAGCGCCACCTGGCGATAGAGCAAGCATTCTATTCTCCTGGTTGGGATGCCAAGCAAAGATGGCTACCTGATGCTGGTTTAGATAATTGGCTATTTAATACACCGACAACGAAAGAAACAGATACATAAATAAAAGAAAAGAATTTGTCTGAGAGTCTGAAGTTCTCATTGAACCCCCCTCCCCAGACAAAAAAAAAACACCATCAGACAATGTTGAAATCGAAAATAACATCGCCAGTGATATTCTTTTGTCTCACAATGTATGGTCAACAAGGTAACTAAAAGATCACATCTGCAATGAGTAATAAATTTAGAAATGTTGAAATCATTCACAGAAATAAATCTAACTAGAATGTGTTTTGATTTTAAAGGAATCACACGAAGAAGCTAAAGTGTATCAAATTGATGCAAAATTCATATCATTGCGANGAAATAAATCTAACTAGAATGTGTTTTGATTTTAAAGACAATCTATATTTTTTTCCACTATGAAACGGGATCAGAATCAAAGATTTTTCAAAGGTTTCTTCCCATACACAGTATTTTATGCCCACTTTATAGTAAAAAAGAAGAAGATTTAAACTAAATTTAACTCTTGAAAGGTTCTCTATGATAAAAACACCAATTCTCAAGTAACATCCTTGTTTAGTCACCATGATAATGAAAACATGTATTATTTGTACTACATATGCCACATAGTATAAAACTAAACATAATGTGCTTGATATCAATTTGCAACTATATTTACATACTGGTAACAGATTTTTAGTGAAGTAAGGGTTTCAAAGAAGAGATGTTTACACCACGTGGAATGTGAGATACCAATAAACATAGGAATACTTCAAACTGCCCAAACTGCTTCATTTGGACAAAGAAAATTGTCAACAATATTCATGAATAGTGCTGTTAGAAGTCATGGAATACACCAAGATTACCGGTAACAGTGAAATATGAAAGGGTAAAAAAACAAACTTGTCCCACAAAATAGTTGATGTATATCTTTGGTGTTACAGCAGGTGCTTAATAATCTATTAAAAACTTAAGCCAGACATTACCCAAGATGAATCCCATAAGAAATACTAAATGAAAATGACTAGTTTATAAAGGTTTAAGTTTATTGAACACTTACGTTTGACATGCTTTTCAGTGTATTCCACTTCTTGACCTAAAATAAGGAGAAAAAAAGAACGCTTTAACTTCCCAACATTTTTAATGGAATTCCGTTTCCATTTATTAAAACTGGAAATAGAATTAATTGGTAAAACCCTGAATGTTTGAATTGTTTGTGATTAGAATCAAAATCCTTTCAATAGGCAATTTTTATGTAAAGTCATCAAATTTTAATATGTACAAAAGTGCAAGGTTGTTACAAATAATTGTACTTCAATAGTCAGAATGCGAATTGCACACATTACATGTTGATAGGTAGGACAAGCTATAATGTTTGTCCTACCTAGCAAAATTAATGTATGCAATTTGCATTCTGACTATAAAGAATAATTGGTCATTTGCAAATCAAAATCAAGAGAATCTTTGAGGGACAATTAATGAAGTGAGATTTGAAGTAATATCTAGTCTCTTGTATCCTGTAAAGTACATGTAGGTCTTAAATTCAAAAATGATATTTGCCAATCTCAGTTTACAGTTTCACTAAAAGTAACAAATGAATACAATTGTACATAAGTCAATGCTCAAGAATCTTACAATTAAAAATAAAGGAGAAAGAAGAAGAAAAAGATATGGAAACACCAAATAGAAATAAATTAGTGGATGACTAGAGCAAGAAAGACAAATCATAAAAAGTTATTATAAGACATACAAATATACAGGTGAAGAAAAAATGAAGCCTATGAAGGAAATCAAATAAGATTTTAAGAGAGGATATCTTACCAACATGCTGTATGTTGTAGAGTTTAATGACATTGCTCTGCTTGGTTAGGCAAGCCAAGGTGCCGTATCAAGTGGGACTCCACCCGAGCTTGACCACGCCCCTTGCTTCACGGAAGCTAAGTACCTATACAGCACAGTCTACAGTTAAGATAATAACATTCCTCTCCCTCTCAATACCTACCATGATAGTTTCTCACAGACCATTTACAGGGTACAGTTTTATGGAAATAATAGTCCAGGGGGGTGTTTCACAAAGAACCGGGCATGGTGGCTCAGTGGTTAGAGCGCCTGCCTCATGAACGGGAGGTCATGGGTTCTAACCCCTGTGGGTTCGAAAGTCATAACAAAGACTTATAACAATGGGATCTTCTGCCTTCTAGCTAGGTGCTCAGCATATCAGATTGGAGAAGGATAGTAATAACATATTATGTTATGCAGGGCCCGCTGGAAGAGCAGTTTCATAACTGAAGTGGATACTCTGGGTAAATAAAACGTTATTATTATTATTATATTATTATCCTAAGATGACCTTATCTTTAAGTTGGACCTAACATTTATGGAAAGCCATTGGCATCTATGAAGATATTTTGTAAAAGTTATTTTAAATGGCATAAAATTTTGATTCAAATTATCAATATTTTAATTATTACCAACAGGGATTTCATGTTCTTCATGTGAAATTTATAAAAAGTAAAAAATACTTGAATTTTCGCTTTTGAATATATTTTACTTTAAGGCTACAAATGGCTCTCCATAATGTTCAAGTCTAACTTAGAGTTAAGTTCCACTTAGGATCTTTGTGAAACACCCCCCCCCCCC
>BEXV01002512.1:37107-52905 GCA_003118195.1 Hemicentrotus pulcherrimus
GGGGGGGGGGGGGGGGGGGGAGGCATTTATATTCATTTTTGTTTGTTGAAATATGTAAACAGAATGGGAGTAGTATGATTATTTTCATTTTGGTTTAGGCAAGGATGTGACAGCGATCATAAATTCGGGCGATCAAGCTCATGGAGGTGAGAGGTTGAAGCCGTGATATAGAGTTTGTTTGAATGAGACGGACTGTGGGGAGGTATCGTGATATATAGTGGTTCGAATACGAGCTCGCACTTATGTCCTTTGGCCTTGGGCAATACATTAATCTACATTTTCCACTGTCTTCCCGGGTATTAAATAGGTTCCCGGTATGATGCAACAGTCATTGTAGTTTGCTCATAATAACAATCATTATAATAATAATAATGAAAATATGCAAAAATAATTAGAGTGATGGTATTTATACTGGTATATTTGTCAAATTCAATATACCATGTTATGCTACGTTATATATTACATTAGGTGTTATTAATTTTGTTTGCAAACTTTTGTAATTCGGCTAAACGCCGCGATGAAAATTTTATTTGAAATAAACCATTTTGAATGAATGAAGGAATGCCAATAATAATAACGATAATAATAATAATGAATAATTATAACAATAGTAGCAATGCTAGTAATTACTATGTGAACCTCATCAGCATTTTGGTGTTCATATTGGAGGGCTCAGCAATTACGCCAAGGTGGAGAGAGGAAAATGTGGATTAATGTCTTGCCAAAAGTCGTTAGTGGCGGGCTTTGATCGAGTTTGGATTTTGACCTCAACACTTGGATCCACTAGAATGTGCATACATTATTCGGAGGCAAGTCTGAATCCGATGATCGGGTGATAATGTCTCTGTAAAGTCCTTAAAAACATCGGCGATGTGTCATGCTCTATACATGCAGAATCAGAATACATTGTATAATATTATTATCATTATTTATATTATTATTATTGTTTTGTTGTTATTAATAACATTATCAGTATTACTATCATTTTTATAATGATCATTATCATGATGATGCCAATAATTATTGTGATAACTATTCTGTAAATTATGTTTAAAATTCGTCTCCGTTAGATGTGAAAAGGGTCAGAACTTCAATATACCAGCACAGGAGCCTGCAATTAATATGCTTAAAGCCGTGAAATGGAGTATTAAGTGATAAATAGCAATTAATAAGCACAACACTGTTTCATCATTACTGTGTAATGCAGAATTTGTTATTGGTACTGCATACTAATTATTAAATAGGTAAACACATTTTATTGCTGTTGGTAAATTACAAAAATAACATCAAATCTAAATCTTAACCCCACCTTCTCGCCCGTTATTTCAAAATAGTATTTGTATACGAATTCAACTATTGATCAGTGCTGACCTGGATGGTCACGTGATATTGGGAAATTCTGCAGTTAAAATGTATTAACAATTCCACCATTGTGTGCTACATACAAGTCTATCGCACACCAGCGAAGTATGCCTGTGTATTTGTTTAACTTCTTTGTTCAGCGCTGATATATTTGATCCATTTGGTATGGATATATTGTACGATTGTTCGGCGACTCTACAATATTCCATTCGGGAAGGTTTGTTTCATGATTTGTTATATAATTACAAGCTTCGGAATATAATATGTGTCAACTCACTACCAGGTATAATAAAGCTATCTGCTTTAATCATAATAATGTACTGCTCATTACTGTCCTTTCATTTCAATAGTCACCGTTAAATGTATCAATCTATNGAGTTGTGACAGTCGCCCCTGTATCCATGGAAACTGTACGACAACAACCACGCAGGATTTCTATAACTGCACCTGCGAGCCTGGGTGGACGGGTGAGGACTGTGATGCTCAAGTAACAGGTATTCTTGATTTCAAATGATTAAACAATAGTATTTCTTTAAGGAAGCAGTGATTAAAACATCCAAAACATCCAATCAAATTGTAAGTGATGATCTAGATTTTATAAAATTTACTAGCATGGTCTCTTTAACACCGTACAAAATAATACAACATTGTTCACGCAAGTAAAAAGAAGCATACTTTGGATTAAAGATAAAGGTGAGTTCTGGTCATGCGATTGCATTGTGAAAGAAAAGGTGTGGAATGGATCAGAAAAAGTTGAACATGCAGCATGTAAGTAATGCTGTGTACTGCAAGGTTCTGGAGTCATCAAAATCATAACAAATTTGACCCAGTCTTGGTAAAGTAACAAGCACTGTACACAGAAATATGTATATGGGACTACACAAATGGTGACGGGGCTACTAACCTTGATTTCCTTATCTTTCTATGCTCATTACTCAGCCAGTATACATTTTCTACTAAAATTGTTTGACAAATGAAATTTATTTGTAATCTTTTCTATTTAAGCTTAGGTCCTTGTGAAATTTATACAAATATATGAGGGGATATCATTGCAACATTAACAACAAGGTTTCATTGAGAACGGATGAACAATTTTTTAAATTTGCCAATCATAAACCGTATCAAACTTCAAGAATTATAAACGTGATATCCATGGTACGTCGAAAGTATGTCAAAATAATGTTCTAGTCCCTAGTTTTGATTTATTTTCAGGATCTGGGGCATCGCCACTAGGCAGTGATGTCCGCTTTCTCACGGTTATGATGATAACGGCCGTGGGCTTCGTAGTGCTAAAACCCATCATGATGTAGGCAGTAACCTTCTAAAATATCGTCGTCTGTCCACAAGAAAAACCAGAGGACATCACCTACAATTCAAACAACAACACTGAAGAATCCTTTCCTACCAGTACAGCTTCTTCCCCAGCACTATCTGCTTGTGGAATGTGCTGCCTGCAACAGTGGTCTCGGCTCTGTCTATCGAGTCTTCCCGGAGCCGTCTTGCACCATCACTCACCCTCCGTTATCTCTCCAGTTGAGATTCATCGATGATTTTACTTGCACTGTACCTTATTTCTTTGTCACTGCACTCGATATCATGTTTTCTTGAGATTGCAGCCCCAGCAATCAAGTACGACTATACTCTACAAAGAGGACTGTACTCAACGGAAGAAGAAGAAGAAGGCTTGACGAGGTGTAATGGACTTCTTATTTCTCCGGAATGGGGGTATACAAGGGCTGAGAACAGTACATTTATACCGTTAATAACCAGCATCCATTGTAACCATGTAAACATGAATCTTCTTTTGTTTCATTACTAGCCGAAATTTACCAATTTACCAAACACAGCCAAATAGGTACAGTAAGCATGGACTAAGTCCTTTCTTTGTTTGTGGACAGTAAAAGTTCCCCAAATATTTGTTTCAATGTTCACTGGAAGGCCCGTTGATATAATAACCATTAAAAAAAAAAAANCTGACATTCTTAGCTTAACACTAAGCTCTGACATTATTAGCTTTACATTTAGCTCTTACTCTCTCTTAGCTTAACATTTAGGTCTGACCTTCTTAATTGTACATGTAGTTCTTACCTTCTCTTAGCTTTACATTTAGGTCTGACATTATTAGCTTTACATTTAGCTCTTACTCTATCTTAGCTTAACATTTAGGTCTGACATTCTTAGCTTTACATTAAGGTCTGACATTATTAGCTTTACATTTAGGTCTGGCATTATTAGCTTTACATGTAGTTCTTACATTCTCTTACCTTTCACTTAGGTCTGACATTATTAGCTTTACATGTAGTTCTCATCTTCTCTTAGCTTTACATTTAGGTCTGACATTCTTAGCTTAACATTAAGCTCTGACATCCTTAGCTCTACATTTAGCTCTTACCATCTCAGCTTTACATTTAGCTCTGACATTTTTAACTTTACATGTAGTTCTTACCTTCTCTTAGCTTTACATTTAGGTTTTACATTCTTAGCTTTACATTTAGAGCTGATATTCTTAGCTTTACATGTAGTTCTTACCTTCTCTTAGCTTTACATTTAGGTCTGATATTCTTAGCTTTACATGTAGTTGTTACCTTCTTTTAGCTTTACATTTAGGTTTTACATTCTTAGCTTTACACTTAGGTGTGATAATCTTAGCTTTACATGTAGTTCTTACCTTCTCTTAGCTTTACTCTTAGGTCTGACATTCTTAGCTTTACATTTAGGTCTGACCTTCTTAGTTTTACATGTAGTTCTTACCTTCTCTTAGCTTTACATTTATATCTGACATTATTAGCTTTATATGTTGTTTTTGCATTCTCTTAGCTTTACATTTAGGTCTGACATTCTTAGCTTAACGCTAAGCTCTGACATTATTAGCTTTACATTTAGCTCTTACTCTCTCTTAGCTTTACATTTAAATACAGGTTTCAGTTTGCCTAAATTTCTTTTGTCTAATCCAAGATCAATTAATAACAAATTGGATGAGCTTGAAATCATCGTGAGAGATCATGCTGTTGATATAGTAGCTTTAACGGAGACTTGGGAAGTAAAAGACTCACCTCTTGAGCTGTTAAACCTAGATGGGTTTGCCACCTTCTCCAGGCCTGGTGAAAAACGACAAGGAGCAGCTTTGTTTGCTAAGCACATATTTCATCCTCGTTTATTGACTAACATCTCTGTACCAGATGGTATTGAAGTAATATGGGTTATCTTAAGACCCCCACTTTTACCGAGGAAACTATCTTGTATTATTTTGTGTGTACTCTATTTTCCTCCAAGAAGTTCCAATGAGACCGACTATGATGACTACTTAACTTCGACTATTGATATTTTACTTGTAAAATATCCTGACGCGGGGATAACCGTACTTGGTGATTTTAATGATCTAAGTTTTCAAGAAATTTTAAGAGACGATAGTTTTAGACAAGTAGTCAACAAACCAACAAGGGGATGTAATATACTTGATAAGATTTTTACAAACTTTTCCGAATTTTATGCAAATATTTCAATTCTTCCTCCAATTGGTAGAAACGATCACAATTGTATTATTTGGCATTCAACTATTGGTTCAAAAAATACAACTAATAAAAAGACCAGGATTGTTCATCCTTTGAAGGACAGTGGATTACGATTATTTGGTCAATGGCTGACTGCACAAACTTGGGAAGAAGTATTTTTAGATACCTCTGATTTATCATTAACGTGTAATAGGTTAATTGACACCATTAAATGTCACCTTGATCTATACTTACCTTCGCGTGAAGTGAAAGTGAGTAGTACTGACAAACCTTGGGTAACTCCATTTATCAAATCACTTATTCGTGACCGACAAAAAGCTTTTAAAAAAGGAAACGATACTCTTTGGAGGCATTTAAGAAATAAAGTTGCTCAAGCTATTTCTGCTGCAAAAAAGAATTATTATAATACTCGTATTAAAAAGGAAAAGTTAAATAATCCCTCAGCTTGGTATAGACATATAAAGATACTTACCAATGGTAACCAGGACCATATTCCGATAATTATTCCTGGTATTGATGTTTTAAGTACGCAGTATCCTAAACAAGCAGCTAATGAAATTAATGACTTTTTCGTGTCTATTGCTTCTGATCTTTCTCCTTTAAACAGGAAATCATTACCAGCCTTTTTACCTTCTCAGTGTGAAAGTCCAGAGATTAGTTGTTGGGCAGTTTACTGTAAACTGCGTAAATTGCAACTACATAAAGCATCTGTTAGAGACGATCTTCCTATTCGCATAATTAGAGAATTTGCATGTGAATTGAGTGTACCAGTTACTAGGATCCTTAATATATCTTTTAGACAAGGAGTTGTCCCTTCACAGTGGAGATCCGCTCAAGTAACTCCTATTCCAAAATCGCACCCACCTTGTATAAATAATCTGCGTCCTATAGCTTTGACTTCACATTTTTCTAAGTTAGCTGAATCTTTTATGGCTCAATGGTTATTAAAAGATATTGAGAAACTCATGGATATACATCAGTTCGGTAACAGACCAGGGTTATCTACTACACATTATCTTGTTGGCCTTTTACATCATCTTTATAAACACGCAGAAAACAACAGGTCTATATCAACTATTGTATGTACGGATTTTAAAAAGGCTTTTGATCGCTTGGATCACAACATTCTAATTGAAAAAATGGTTAATATGCACATAAGACCTTGGATAATAAGTTGGATCATAAGTTTTTTAGAATGTCGTAAACAAAGTACATTATATAATGGAACTCTGTCTGATATTAAATTTTGTCATGCCGGTGTTCCACAAGGGACACGCCTTGGCCCAATTCTGTTTTCAATTATGGTTAATGATTTATGTGAAAATATTCCTATACATTACTTCAAATATGTTGATGATTTATCTTTGGTACAATGTCGTAAATCAACAGACGTTTCACAACTACAACCCATACTTAACTCTGTGCAATACTGGTCTCAATCAAACAATATGTCACTCAATCCTTTGAAGTGTTTTACCCTGCAGGTCACTTTTATGAAAAATCCTCCTCCTCCTGAAGTTCTTTCCATTAATGACTCTACTCTATGCAATGTACAAACTCTCAAAATTCTTGGAGTAATTATACAATCTGATTTAAAATGGAATTTACATGTTAATGATTTAGTCAAAAGGTGCAATAGAAAACTGTACATGTTGAGGAAACTTAAGAAATTCAATTTACCTTTTAAGGATTTAGTGACAATATACGTAGGTTATATACGACCAATTTTAGAATATTGTGCTCCAGCGTTCCATAGCAGTCTTACAGTTGAACAAAATAATAATCTTGAAAAAATACAACGTAGAGTATGTAAGATTATTTTAGGGCCTAGTTACATTACCTATTCCAATGCATGTCAAGTATGCAATTTACCAACTCTTGAGGAGAGGAGACTAGCACTTTGTAGAAAATTCGCAAAATCCCTTTTAAATCATTCTCTTTGTCAGACCTGGTTACCCAAGAAAAAAACACTAATATTACTCTTTGCCGTATTCCCATTTATCAACAATTTCAATTCAAAACAAAAAGATTTAAAAATAGCCCACTGTCATTTCTAGTTCACATTCTCAATAAAGTTGAAGAAAAAAAAAGAAGAAAAAAATGTTTTATTTTGTACTTTTATTGTTATTGCAGGTATACTAAGTGCTTGTCTCCTCCCCTCAGCAGGCTGTTTAAAATGTACCTATTTTAATCTTTTTACCATGCTTGTATTCACTTTTATAGGACATTTTGTAAGCAATTACAGCTGTATTTCTGGAAACTTGTGCAATGAGTTTATGGATTTTAGTTACAGAATCTAAGTCTTATTTTTGATATTGCTAGTTTATTATATGTATATATTCAAAAGTGTTAGCTATTGTGCCGAACATGTAAACATGAATATTCCAGCCAAGGCTGTCCTTCATATAAAATTGTATTTGTATAAACCATGTTTCTGCTATAATAAAAACCATTTTTGAATTGAATTTTTTAAAATGAAAATTTAGGTCTGACATTATTAGCTTTACATTTAGGTCTGACATTCTTAGCTTAACACTAAGCTCTGACATTATTAGCTTTACATTTAGTTCTTACTCTCTCTTAGCTTAACATTTAGGTCTGACCTTCTTAGTTGTGCATGCAGTTCTTACCTTCTCTTAGCTTTACATTTAGCTCGTACTCTCTCTTAGCTTAAAATTTAGGTCTGACATTCTTAGCTTTACATTAAGGTCTGATATTATTAGCTTTACATTTAGGTCTGACATTATTAGCTTTACATGTAGTTCTTACTTTCTCTTAGCTTTACATTTAGGTCTGACATCCTCAGCTTAACACTAAGCTCTGATATTCTTAGCTTTACATTTAGCTCTTACTCTCTCTTAGCTTTACATTTATAGGTTTGACATTATTAGCTTTACATTTAGGTCTGACATTATTAGCTTTACATGTAGTTCCTACTTTCTCTGAGCTTTACAGTTTAGCTATGACATTATTAGCTTTACATGTAGTTCTTACCTTCTCTTAGCTTTACTTTTAACTCTGACATTATTAGCTCAACATTAAGGTCGGACATTCTTAGCTTTACATTCAGCTCTAACTTTCTCTTAGCTTTACTGTTTAGCTATGACATTATTAGCTTTACGTGTAGTTCTTACCTTCTCTTAGCTTTACATTTAGGTCTGACATTAGCTTTACATGTAGTTCTTGCCTTTTCTTAGCTTTACATTTAGGTCTGACATTAGCTTTACATGTAGTTCTTACCTTCTCTTAGTTTTTTATTTAGGTCTGACATTATTAGCTTTACTTTTAGTTCTTACCTTCTCCTAGCTTTACATTTAGGTTTTACATTATTGGCTTAACATTAAGCTCTGACATTATTAGCTTTACATGTATTTCTTACCTGAAATGAAGAAGACAAATTTATTGAAATAGTCGTTAACAATGCATTTTTTTCTTCATTTATGCAGACAAATTTGAGTTTCACCGTGGTGATAATCATCGCAACAGCTCTCGGAACGATCGCGAGCTCTGCATGCGAACCAGGAGAGTTCCGTGATGAAACCCTATACGAATGCATCTCATGCAACAGCTCCAGATGCAGAGACACGCCGTCATCCTGTACTGATTGCCCTGGTACATATGGTTCAATGTTACATTTCTTTTTCAATATATGATTTTATTTCATTTATTCATTTATTTATTCATCTATTTCTTTAATTATTTTTGGGGAGGAGGTTGGACTTTATATGGCATAGGTTTCAGCACATTTTCTTAGACCTTGCTCGTGTTCTGTGTAGTTTATCGTTGAAAATTCCTACCATCAGCTATGAACCATTATAAAACAAAAGAGAAATTGTCACACAAAGTGGTTGCACAAAGAATCGTAAGGGCCCAGAGACTAAACGAAATAAAAAATCTTGTAACGAAATCTGCAAAGAAGCTGATTCTTAGACCCCAATGTTCTCAGCCTAATTAGATCAACGATTATTAGACGAATTGGACATTAAAACATTAGTGAATAAAGAAATATATAACAATGATGATAATGACAATAACAATTATTGGATTTATATAGCGCCTTTTCCAGAGGATACAAGGCACTGCCCTTAGTCTTAGAACAAATCTATAATTGTAGAGCTGTCACATTGATTCTCGTGTTATGTATTTTTCTAAAGTAGTAGGAATATGTAACAGCAGCTCCTGCATCAATGACAACTGCACTACAACCACATCTGTCTTCTACAACTGCACTTATTTTTTTAATGCAATTAACATCATTGTTGGTTTGAAAAAGAAATATACAACAGTTTTTCATTGACCAACATTTACCGAATCTTTTATTTAACCATTAAAAAAAAATAAATTACCAACTCAATTAGGATTTTTTAAAACCAACAATGGGTAACATAATATCCCCAACCACTAGCAATGAATGCTCAATGTTAGTTCTTCCTAACCCTTGGTTAAAATTATGCTCAACTAGACATTGGATAAACTAAATATTGAGTAATCAAAATGCTATGTCCTTTGGCAAACTTGCCTAATATTTCTGTTCTCTTACATAAAAGTAATTCAATTTTTGACTTTATGATGTGCTTGGTTACTGTTAGTAAATCGCAATAAATCAGGACTCCAGCAACTTTCTAATTTAGTGCCATTTTTACGTATGACTTTGATATATCAAGGTCATGAATTATGTTTGATAAAGATGCCCGAAAATGGCTGTTGTTGAATAATGGAATGATTTAAATAAGGAAATTAATAAGAAAATAGATATCGAAAGAGTAAAAAGAAAAAGGCAATAAATTCACAGACCTTTGCCCCTGGTCCCAAGATCTTACACTGATAATATGGATAAAACTATAAAATTGTCACATTGAACTATGAAGTTGTCACATTGATTATCATATTAATTCTTATTCTACAACAGTTGAGAGTTGTGACAGTCGCCCCTGTATCCATGGAAACTGTACGACAACAACCACGCAGGATTTCTATAACTGCACCTGCGAGCCTGGATGGACGGGTGAGGACTGTGATGCTCAAGTAACAGGTATTCTTGATTTCAAATGATTAAACAATAGTATTTCTTTAAGGAAGCAGTGATTAAAACATCCAAAACATCCAATCAAATTGTAAGTGATGATCTAGATTTCATAAAATTTACTAGCATGGTCTCTTTAACACCGTACAAAATAATACAACCCTGTTCACGCAAGTAAAAAGAAGCATACTTTGGATTAAATATAAAGGTGAGTTCTGGTCATGCATGCGATTGCATTGTGAAAGAAAAGTTGTGGAATGGATCAGAAAAAGTTGATGTAGCATGTAAGTAATGCTGTGTACTGCAAGGGTCTGGAGTCATCAAAATCATAACAAATTGACCCAGTCTTTGTAAAGTAACAAGCACTGTACACAGAAATATGTATATGGGACTACACAAATGGTGACGGGGCTACTAACCTTGATTTCCTTATCTTTCTATGCTCATTACTCAGCCAGTATACATTTTCTACTAAAATTGTTTGACAAATGAAATTTATTTGTAATCTTGAAGACCTTATGTAGGTTTCGTTTGACTCTGTGAGAATTCATTTCCTTTTTTTTTGACCAGAACTCAAGTTTATCTTTAATTGCAATGAAGATCATGAAAAACTGAAATGATGATATCATATATATTTTGTTGTATTCTGTATAAGGATCGGTAATAGTAAGTTGACATGAGATGTGTTAAATCGATATGAATGGAATTAAAATAAACTGAATCGAAATGCAATTGATTGGTTCAAGAACAAGACATGCAGCTCAAAACTTAAGTCGGGTTGTCAAGGAAAATGTGACGAGATTTTGATTTGCAATATCTGAGAATTTACTTATACCATACTCGATGAAATTGTGTAAGTAATGTTGTTGCAGCGTCTCCTGAACTCGATATGTCTTTCAAAATGAATTTTCCTATAACGGCAATGTTATCACGGCCTTTGTAAGACGTACCATTGAGCATGCCCAATAAGCGTATACATGTCGCTTCTATATTTCAAACTTTCCAACGAAGTCTTTCGAATTAATAATCTTTTTTGTTTAATCACCATTGTAACATTTTAGATTGATATTTCATTCGTAAAATATGTTTTTTTAATATACCCTTAGTACAATAGAAAGGATTCCAAGAATTTGTTATAGTGCACATAATCTTAATATTATCTTCACCTTACATCGCAATCATTATATAGTGAGAGGTTTGCTAATAGGAAAAAAGAAAGAAATTATAAGAAAGAATAAACGATTGTACACTTATTCTGCTATTTTAATATATCTTTAATGATTAGTGGAGATTGTGCACACATTGTGTGCGGGCAAGCACTGAATCCAATGACCGGGGTAATAGTATATTTGTAAAGCGCTTAGAAACATTTGTATCGAGAGCTATATAAAAATCAAATATTATTATTATTATTAACAACAAACACCAAACATCGATTTTTAGGAAATTCATTCTTAGGAGATCTAGGAACCTTGCCTGACATGTCCTTTCTCCAATGTATTTTTTATTTGATTTTGAATAACCCGTATTTCTCTATAACAAAATATACTAAAGTTAATTTATCTAGCACGTTAAGGCTTGTGTAAATTTCATTGTTCTGATGTTATTCAACGCGCAATCGTTGTAACATTTGACAAAATGCTTCATTAAACAAAAAATTATAACATCTTTTCTATTTAAGTTTAGGTCCTTGTGAAATTCATACAAATATATTAGGGAGGTATCACTTCAACATTAACAACAACATTTCATTGAGAATGGATGAACATTTTTTAAATTTGCCAGTCATAAACCGTATCAAACTTCAAAAATAATAAACTTGATATCCATGGTTCGTCGAAAGTATGTCAAAATAGTGTTCTAGTCCCTAGTTTTGATTTATTTTCAGGATCTGGGGCATCGCCACTAGGCTGTGATGTCCGCCTTCTCTGGGTGATGATGATAATGGCCGTGTGCTACGTGATGCTATAAGCCATCATGGTGTAGGTCTCCAGTAAGCTTCTAAATATCGTCGTCTGTCCACAAAAAAACTGTAGAATCCTTTCCTTCCAGTACAGCTTCTTCCCCAGAACTATCTGCTTGTGGAATGTCCTGCCTGCAACAGTGGTTTCGGTTCCGTCTACTGAGTCTTTCCGGAGCCATCTTGCACCATTCACCCTCCGTTAGAGATGCATCTTTTTACTTACACTGTACCTTATTTCTTTGTCAATGCACTCTATATCATGTTTACTTGAGATTGCAGCCCCAGCAATCAAGGACGACTATACTCTACAAAGAGGACTGTACTCAATGGAAGAAGAAGAAGGCTGGACGAGGTGTAATTCTTATTTCTTTGGTATGGGGGTATACACGGGCTGAGAACAGTACTTTTATACCGTTAATAACCAGCATCCTTTGTAACCATGTAAACGTGAATCTTCTTTTGTTTCATTACTAGCCGAAAATTAACAAACACAGCCAAATAGGTACAGTAAGCATGGACTAAGTCCTTTCTTTGTTAGTGGACGGTAAAAGTTCCCCAAAATATTTTTTCACTGTTCACTGGAAGGCCCGTTGATTTAAATATCCATTTTCGGTGAGAATTATTATTATTATTTTTTTTTTAATGTTAACCAACCTTTATGCAAAGTGTCAGATAATATTTTACTGTTTTTTAAAACTACATATAAATGTCATTTTTATTCAGTGCTGCCTTTTCTTTAAAAAAAATTGTTCAATGCAAACATTCAGCAGTCTGAACGTATGCAATAACACACGACGTGTGCTTTATACTACTCTTTGCATAAGATCAACTGAATATCTTCCAAAGACAGGGTATTTTCTAGGGTAGGGTTCTTGCTACAGGTAAAGTTGATTTCTGTTACAGAGGGCGCTACACAAAATATTTTTTTGTGAGATAATGAAAATCTGAGTGTCGAATTTGAAAGAACATTCAATGTAAATGTCAAAATCATCTTTAAAAAAAAAATCAAAATCGGTTCAAAGACGGCTGAGATATATAACGATTTCTAATACTTGTGTATACCACCACAAATATTCAATAATTTGAAAAAGCCCTTGAAAAAACGAAATTGCGCCTTTACGTCGTATTTCAGCCAATGCCGATGATGGCTTTTTTGTTGGCATTTTCGTGTTGGTTATATTACGCACAACTAGCCGGCTCATCTTTAATTAAATAATGAATTAACGGTCACCGTATTTTTTTTAAAAGTGGAGCTGAATTGGTATGACCGTTTTGGGCTAACTAAATTTCACACATTTTGGGGTCTAAGATTACCTTCATATCAATTTTAGGTTCTAAACGGGGAATAGAAATGCCTCGACTATCCCTATAAGCGTTATAAATGATATGCGCTGTACGAGAAATGCAAGGTTGTTATCATTGTCATTTTTTACAACATGACTACACGTGTGCTTTTTTTGAGTGCTTGGTAACATCTTGTACAGGCGATGCGATCCTGCCATCATCATTATACTTAATTATGTGTCCTGAAATACACGGGTATAATATGCATAACACATGTGCTATTTTGAGTGCTAGGTAACATTCTGCACAGGCAATACAATCCTGTCAGCATCATCATTCTTAATTGTGTGTACTGAAATACACGGGTATGAGTTTCATAGGAGAGGTACCTAAATATCATTTCTTACAAGAAATACAAGGTAAAAAGAGAAAAGGAAATCATTTGGACGTCGGGTATTCCTTTCACCTTTGATCTCTGCCCGAAGGTAAGACCTTTGGTAAACAGCGGCGTACAAGAAAAAACTGCCATTTGGAAAATCACTGCCTCAAAAGATCGGCACAATTGAAAAGGAAAAATAAAAGTCAAATATATACTGTATGATACCTAAGATATATCAGATGCGATTGAATTATTTACGATGGAGGAAAATGATTATAGGAATATGACAAATATTAGAATACATTTATTCAAAGCTTTAGATGATATCATGTTGGAAATTAAGCTTAATTATAATACTTTTTGTTTCAAGGTTACACACTATTGTTAGAATAATGGCAAATATATTCGATATAGGCTATTACACAACATATAAGTATATGGTATGTATGCCTGTAGAACAGATAAAACGCCCCCAACTGAATATTCATATTACATTAAGAACAAGTATTAGAGATGGACAAAATCGTTATGGACATAAAAATGAAAGGATTAAAATGAAAATAAAGAGTAGAAGATTTCGAACTGAATTATGTGAAAGGCAATATCGGGTGGGCATTATTTGTACACGGTGCTTGGCCTGTCTGTTATTTGTTGATGTATATAAATACGTGTATAGCATTATTGTTCTATCATTTAGCAAATAATAATAAAGAAAAGATGATAATACTCCGCTTTTATATAGCGCTTAATACAAATGTCTCTAAGCGCTTTACATACTATTACCCCAGTCATTGGATTCAATACTGGCCCACTCCCTGGGGAACATTTCCACCAGGCGTTACTTGACGATCACAAAATGTAATCCAAAGATGAATCCAACGATGAATCCAAAGCTGAATTTAAAATGTGTAATTGCATAACATATTTTGAATGTATTTGTGTACAGTATACTTTGATAGAATAGTGTACGCAAAGCCAAGTATTTGATGGGCATTTCAATGATGATAATGATGATGGAATATAAATACGGGAAAACAACTAGAAGAGTGTTGATGATTGGTGTTAATGATATAACAATGATGCTATCAATATGTATAGGAATTATAACAACAAAATATTAGGGTGCTTTATGAAACCTATTTCCAGTTTCAGTATTCTGGAGCCTGACGAATAAAGGATGCTAAACCATACATGATAAGACATGAAGTCATAGTTTTTGTTGTATGGTATGATTATTTTATTGCTTACTATACAAGACAGTTAGGAATGTTGTTTGCAATATTTTATTTCAAATATTGATACTTTACATGTCGCTCATCAGTCTTTATATATGAAATAAAAGTTGATTGAAAATGTACTTTTTTGTCCTATAGAGCGCATACACCGTCCAAGGACGCTAGTGGCGCTAATGAATTATGTTATATTTTGGTGATTCATTATTATTCTGTCATTTTCATCGTAAAGTTATGAAGAAGTTTGTTTTTTCTTATAGATAATCACATGAAGTTTGTGCACCCATTGATTCTATGTATTTCTGTTGCTCAACATTGTACATGCAATAGTACTCAAGGTCCTCAAAAACTATATTGAAATGGCGCCACCTTGTGCCCAACTCATCCTACAGTCAAACAGTGAACACATGGGACTGGAGAATTGTTGCATCCACGTTTATTTATTAATAACTCATCTAAGTTTATACACTAAATACCAACACAAATATTGTAGCTGATGTTTGGATAGATTATAATTGATGTTATTATCCACATAATGATGCTTTCATTGGTGTCTTATTGATACATTTTACACGGAGTGAAACGAGCACAACACCTATATCAAAAATAAATGTTTAACAATGATCCTGTGGAGACCTTTGTCTATCGTTTACTTTCTTCAACCTCAAATGCAGTCACAAAATATATTTCCTGTTTCCTGTTTTTGTCAACGTCTTCAGTTATTTCTAGAAGAGGAAGACAGGAAGGGGAAACAATAAAACGCGACACAAATTATTCCTCTCCTTTGAATTATCATATTAAATGTACATATAATAGTATGTATAAAAAGTTCTCTGAAACTTTTAAACTAAAACTAGCAAAAACTTTCCTTTATATAACAATAATAATAGTATTAATAATACTAATAATGATAAACTAATAATAATAACAATGATAACAATAGGTGATAAATAGATAGGATAACAAATAGACGTCACCTTTCCCTGGTGCTACATAGTCAAGACTTAGCGAGGGGAGTACATGAAATTATATTTGAGTTTTAA
>BEXV01002513.1:21980-32527 GCA_003118195.1 Hemicentrotus pulcherrimus
CCCCCATAAAATAACAAGTTGAGAACTCCGCTGCATGACTGACTAGCCGTCTGCTCTTTCTGCTCATAAATCTTTGCTTCTTTTTTCTATTGTCTAAAGTGAATGTTATAGCATATTGTCACGATCATTGACATGTTTTCTTAGATGTTCAGAAGTATCAAGTCTCTGATTCAATCTTCCCACAAAAATAAATATCTCTATCACATGACATCGAAATATTCTGGACTGGCAGTTTGGCAGCAGGAAAGACCTATGACCGTATGTTTTTTCTATTTAAATAGGATTGCCTTAAGAAAAGAAAATAGCCTGAACTTACACATACTATGTGCAAACATTTTTTGTTTTTCTCTGTTTTTTTCACCGTTAATCGTGATATTATGTTCAGTACAAACTCCCAATAGAGAATTACCCGTGTCAGAGAAATAGCATATCCATGAGATGATATTGAATACTATATGCTTCTGTCACGTACAGAGTGAACGTCAAGGTCTGGACACTATTAACGTGGGTTATTACATTTTAATACCAAGTCGATGTGTTTCCTTCGGTTAGCTTTGAAAACTATAAAAGAACAACAACGAGATGTCTGTTCGACAGAAATAAAGAAGACAGAACAAACAAGCAGAACATTTCACCAGAACATTGGATAACTTTATTGTTTTGTAAAATAAAAATTACATCACTCATTAAAATATAATTATACCATACCTTTCATTATTACGGCATTAAATTTGGTTTCAAATGCATTCACGATCATAAAGTACGGTGAGGAAATACAAATTATTTTATCTTTGCGTTCAAATACGCTATATTCAGACTCTCATTTTCAGATGATAATAAGATTCATTAAATCAGTCCACATTGAGTATAATTTAAAATCAGTGTCGATAATTTGCCAGCAGAGTGCAATAAACTTACCAATGGCCTACATTTAATGTGTTTTACATCTTTTAAGAAAAATGAATTTTCCCCACTTAAAAACATCGATGCTGCATATCGAAGAGGAAAACAATGTACGCAATGGCATTATCCATTTTACTTTTCGAAAAGAGAGAGAGAAAGTGGCTTGGGGTTACAGAGGTTATACCAAGCCAGGTGGTATAGTCAAGTCATCCAACACAAAGTGAGAATCACATTAAAAACTCGTTTTCTTCCGGCTGCTTAATGAGCTCTTGATTAGATTTCCTATCAAATTTGGGCCATATTTCTATTGCTGAACACATCTTCATTAGGTGCGGTTATGACAGAGTTTATTTTGCTATGTCAACAGTTCATCAAATGAAATATCTTGAGAAGGCGACAGGTGAGAATACGGCTTGAAAGGACTGAAGGAGTCACCTCTGACATTATCAAGATCATGCCAGAACTATTATTAGTACAGGTTGAATGAAAATCTATCTGCCCATTTAATGAGAGTGAAAATACAGGGGGAAACCTATAGTGGCCCTGAAGGGACATCGCGAATAAACCAAATCGCGAATTATTCACGACAAAATTAGCGGCGAAATTCACGATATCGTCAATTTCGTCGTGAATAATTGGCGATAAAATTCACGACGAGATTCATGCCTGGCTGGTTTCGTCGCCGATTAGGTCGTTAATTGTATTTGTCCATGCTTACGCGGCCTGCATAGACTAGCGGTAAACAATCAAGCCCATTAATAATAATAATAATACATAACATTTATTAGGCGCTTAATACTGATGTTTCTAAGCGCACAGTGTTCTGATTAAGAGAAGACTATAACCCGTTGAATTAAAGCAAACCTAAGGTTAAGTTTTTTGAATTTTTGATATAATTTTGAAAGTATGAGTTCTTAGTCAATGAAACTTAGACTATGGGGTTATCAAGTCTCCCCAATCATGTGAATAGAATTTCAGGTCACCAAGTTAAGGTCAAAGGTCATTTAAGGTCAACAAACTTAGACTTTGACACCAAATTCTGAAATTATTCTCAATTAATTAATTATGGTAATTTATGCAAATTTATTCCAAAAATAACAAAAATTGCTTCTTCTCCCTCATTTCTTGACCGATTTTGATTTAGTTTGCCTTATCTGGTAGAGCTAAATTTGGAACACTAAACTTCTACACAGAATTTGAGATTTGCTCCATTGATTGTTTATGGTACTTTATGCAAATGAAATGAAATTAAGGCCCTTCCAGGGCATCAAATTTTTATTTTTTGTCCAGTTCAAAAGTGTACCACATAAAATTTACGATATTTGTTGTTGCGAGATGCGGATGAGCGCTACGTTATTGACGTTCTGGTTTATCATATTGAATTGCGTTATGCAGGCGAGACCGCCGAGANATAGTGATTTTCATATTTTACACCGCGCTGCCAACTTGGAAACTTTAATTTGAATTAGATCGCTATAATTCGAGAACGGCCACAACGTACTGCTTTGGAATGGACTTTGAAAATATGTGTTTTTTGTTCCTTTTTGCTCATGTATAATGTTTAATTTTTAGCATTCCTTATAAAAAACTCCTGATGCCAAATGTCACGAAAAGGAGAGACTGCACTGCTATGGGTTACTGAGTTCAGTGTGCAGTGCCACATACACGATATCTTTGCAAGTTCAACTTATGTCCGATACGTACACAAGTATTATGGAAATACACTATAGACCCATGAGCATGAGAGGAAAAAGAAATGTCGTTTTACTTGATATTGTCTCTGGTCCAAGTTGTTGTAGAACTTTGAGCTTGATAATAATATCTTATATGGTCGCTAACGTATGGGACAAAATAATTGGTTTGACTTGCCCATCTAGATCGTGTGTTCTAGATGGAATTTTACAGAGTTATTACATTCAAAGTGTCAGTAGGATGTTCCATGGTAATGGAATTTGTATTAAACTGTCTCAATGAAACAAAATGTTACAGAGATGATATTCAGAGATGGAACCGATCTCGAATTCTTTATTATCTAAACCCGACTTGATATATTAACTAATCATAAATAGGTGTAGTGTATTGAATGCAGTTGAACGTATCAAAAAAAGATGTTAAAGCTGATTTTTCCATTTGTCTACCTAACATCGTAAATGAAAGAGACCAAATGCAAATATGTTGTTATTACCTAGGAGTTAATGAGAAGGTCTAGAAGTCACAGAGAGTGACATTATTTATATTTCCGGAATGTTCTGCTCATGGTTATTGTAAGGGCCGGGCCACAAGCATAATATGATTGTGGCCCGGCCCTTACAATAAAATAAATATTCATGGAATATATGTACGCTCTGAAGATATATAACAAATGAATACTATTCTTCTTACTATTATTTTATGAACTGTACTCATCTCGACATCACAGAATTGATATTCGTGTTCGTTTTGTATCATTATTTATTTTAGGAACAAGGCAGACCCGAATGGAGTTGTAGCAACGAGAGAACTGATAGATGCCAATCATATGACGATAACACAAAGGAAAGGTGACGTCACAGCCGTCAGACATTTCAACAAAGTATGATGTGGATGGTTAACACTCGTCTGACAAATTTGACTGCCCCCCTTTTACCGTGTTTTATGTATTCAATTATGAAAATGGTACCATGATATTTAAATGGAATTTAGAATCATGGTTATTTTATAAAAAAATAGTTTATGGACATATCAATTCCTTTGACTAATTTTTCTAGCTGCCAAATGGATGATTACATATTTGTAATCAAGTAACCCATTCTTTTGATAAGTTATAACAGAGAAAGAAACATTAACGAATGAACGTGCCGTAACAATAGCACATCCATGTGAATACGATCACTATTGCAAAAAGAATTGTTCCAAATAACAAGTTAAAAAAGTTTATATTAGCTACTAAAATTGGTTTTTGATTGACTGCAGGAAACTTCTTCAAAACTTGTGATACCTTTCATTACATTTGTTATAAATACGTTTATAAAACATTGCCTGGATGAGGAATAATTGTTTTCGGGCCTGATCATTAATTTACATTTGCCACTCAAAAACCAGAGAGAAATGGGGACCCGGTAGGATGAAGAAAGCACTTGTTTTAGTAGTTGACGGTGACCATATGAATACTCCCCAGGGAGTGGAGGTTGTGCACATTGTGCGTGAATGAACCCGATGACTGCATGGATAATAAGATATGTAAAGCTCTTGAAGACGGTACTCCTTATTAAGCGCTATATAAATCCANTACGATATTTGTTGTTGCGAGATGCGGATGAGCGCTACGTTATTGACGTTCTGGTTTATCATATTGAATTGCGTTATGCAGGCGAGACCGCCGAGAGTGTAACCCTTATTATGAAATGATGTTATGGTAGACAAAATTTTATTGCGAAAATAACTAGGTTTGGAGTCTGCTGAGTGTGTCCTGTGGTGTTATGATGGACACATGCACCACATTGCAACTAAATTATGAGCACTATGCGTCTCCTGTGTCTTTCTTGATTGTTGGACACTGTTTTTTGCATTATGCCCTTTATATTCCTGTCACAGTTCATGTCTCTGGTTTATCTTTCATATGGACGTTAATGGATGTGGGTTTATGTATCAATGATATATATTTCCCCATGGAATGTTTTCGTGGTTTACTCGTCTACTCAATATCCGCCGCACAGGCAATGAGCACGACAAGGGAATCATTTTTTGGTAACTTTTGGCAAAAAATACGTCCTTTTCGGCGAATTCGAATTCCTGTGTGGAAGATAAATGGTTCGATTTGGGTCACATCCCCAAACAAAAATCGGGTCAATTACCACCGTCTAATAACTCCTCCTTCTCCTTCTGACGCAGAAAAGGACCCAGCGGTGCTATCGTTCAGCTTCATTTTGATAGGATGAGGTCAGTGACCTTTATGCTTCATGCCATAACCCTTATTTAGTCGAGTGCGAAGACTAGTCTGCCAGCAAAGACTCTGTTTTGACAATTAACCACAATTTCTAAAGCCTTGAGCAGAGCCTAGCTCTGTCAGTCTCTGGCTGTGTTCCCAGAAGCTAAAGTACAGAGCCTATGCAGTATGCCGTCAGCATATTCTCACGATGCAGACACTGTTACGCACAGCGACTGACAAGGGTTTGTGCCTGCCTGCAAATTAGATGAAGTTCTCAGTATTATCTTTCAAATGCCGTTCAAATTAAATTTTTGTTTTGGGTTGCAAATGGGACATAGTACCTTTAAGTAAATAATTGATAACTAAATTGCAACTTTTATCATCTTTGCCCACCAGCCTTTAAATTTTCCTTGTTGACGTCCCATGTTATTTTCTATCTTTTGTTCTTTGCTTCAGGATTTTATCGCAAGAAGACGGTGTGACGACGGCTCGAACACTAGTCGGGGAGAAGCTGGTAATGACGCAATCCAAAGGAGACGTCACTGCTACCAGAACATTCTACAAGATGGAGAAAAAAGATTGATGTATAATCCAGCGCCCCGTCGATCAAAGCGTACAACTAATCGCCGCTTTTCTCTCCGGATATTCAGTCCAAAAACTGGATTGGTTGGAGGACTTCAACTACCCATCATGCAATATTAATTCCGATTAACAGTAGGCATAACAGCGTAGGGTTTTGTAGTCTTCGACAGCTTCATGCAGCTTCCCCAAGATTCAAATGGCATTTATCATTATGCATTGTGGACACGGTTTTCTTATATTTCTGCGAACTCATCCTGTACATAAACATTGGAAATGCAAATTGCGCATGAAAAATTGTTTGTTTGCATGAAAGTAGTATGGAGCTATGTAATGAAAAGATCAGATATTAACATGTTTATTGTAAAAAAGAGAAGTGAGTGTCAGAAAGCAAACATTAGTTTTCTGAATGAAATATCACTTTATGAAAATAAGTTTATACACGTTTGATTTTTCTACCCTCCCCAGTCAAATGGTTAATAAGTGGACCAAATGATACATGATTTTCATGTCACCAATGTAGAACATCAATTAGACTGCTTAAAAAATAAATTTAATTCGATTTTGAAATACTATTTAATACGGCCTCGTTTGAGCCGATCTTACTTAGGAAATATTGAAATGGATGACCATCCTTCACTGCATAACGTATGCTACTAAACCGTGGACTATGCATGAATATGGCGGAAGAAGGACGGAAGAGTAACCTGGGACAATATCTACAACATGCTGTCATCTTGTCATCGTCATGCTTTGACTGACAACAGATCATCATTGTGGTGAATCAAGACGTCGACTTACGACAATAATAGGGACTTTTAGATTTGTGTGGACTGGTACATGTGACGTCCATTCAAGGCAGTGCATTAAAAGGACGTCGACCTTAGCAATCCCAATTGTCTTCGTGCGAATCTAAAAGTCCTTATTGTCAGCCAGCGACTATAGCGCAAATAGTCTGTGACAAGTAACAACTGCACCTACCATGCATACGGCGACTGAAGTCGGCCTACAGGCTACGACAAAATCGACCATGTCAGTAACAATACTAACGCTGTTCCATGTCACACTACTCTGCGACATTGCTTTGGGACTTTGATCCCAAACTGGATCGCAGTCGTAAGGTATGGCACACTGCAATGTCCAATCGAAAATCAGTCGGATAGCAGTAGGATCGTACAGTGTGAGGAATCATGACATATGATTGTGTATACTAGTAGTAACTGGCTTCATCATAACTAACAAAGAGTAACACTGGAATTCAACCAAACTCAGCACTAAATACAACTTACAACTGTAAACAATTACCTGCATAATCATCATGGTAACGGCTTGTACGTCAGGCATTGATCTTCTGTCATCGATATTTTTAAACATATCTCTTTGTTCGTCTGTTTTCGAAAGTTTACATGGCTACATTACACTGTCCGAATACTGTCAACTCAAATGTATGCATACAATTAGGAACGAACCTGATCAGTTACTCTTAGGAGATATAGGTTTAACGTGAACCTGCATTTGTTTTTCTTCGAAACCTGCAGTGACCAGAATACACAGTATACACGAGTTGCAATATTGGTTTTCATTTTCGACGCTTTCGCCCTGAAAGGTTAGTTTGCAGGCACACACCCTGGTCAGTCGTAAAAGAGAGTCTGCACTATAAGACTACCATAGGCCGTGTACTATAGCTGCTCCTGACACAACCAGTAGGTAACTGAACTAGGCTTCTCTCAAGGCACAGTGATTTTTTATCAAGTGTCAAATTAGGGTCTGTGCTTGCAGACTACTGAAAGGTGCTCATTTGAACCATCAAAGGGCGTGTTAGAAAATGCACCCTTAAGGTTACAAATACACCCGTGAAGTGGCTGGTATCGGGACATTTTAGGGTTGAATCTCTGATGTGAGGTGATGAACCTTTACCTATTTCCCTTTCCATCCCCTATGTATAGTAAATAGAAAAGTGCTAGTTATCATAAATCTGTCCTGTCAATCGTTATTTTTTTTTCTTCAGGAATGCGCCCACCTGACCCAATGCACTCCGTGGTTTTTTTTTCAAATTCATTCATTAATAGTTTATAGCCGTTAATCACCCGTTACTGTTTTAAATTGGGGTTGTTTATGGTTTTGAACCTCCGATTACACTAGGGGAAAAACACGTCACAAAATCAGTCTGAACGTACAGCTAAAACAAGATGAATATTTCACCATAACATGATGGATATTTTACTAAAACACGCTATTCTTCTTCCAAAGGAAAGGTTATGGTTTTCGTCGAATAGACCATTTTCCAAATTTGTGACTAAAATGTTCCTTTTCTTCTCTATGCTACTGACGAGTTTTCACCATTAGCTGAACAGTCATCTTAATTGTTGGTAGGTAGGAATTTAGCCGCAGAAACTGTTAGTCTGCTGCCTGCTGGACATTCGTTAACTTTACTACAGAAAAATTAATATCAATACCATTAAACCACCTCTGCATTGCAAAAAAAAGTATTTCCCAACTAGCGTTTTCTGAAATAATCTTGCAGACATTCACAAACTATTTTAGCGGAAATGAAAATGTTCTATAAACTTAATCATTTACCATATGATGTAATTCATAGATAAATCTGAAATGTAGGTAATTCACCTCGCAACGATATTAAAGTATTGTATGTTCTAGTTGAGCAGTTCTTCATTAACCTTGTTGAAAATAACTTAGATCTTTTTTTTTATGTATTGGTTATTGTGTAAATTATTTGCAGATATAGTTAACGATTTACCTTCATACTCTTGCATATCACAGATGTATATGCTCATGTAAGTCATGCAATCATATGTAGGCTTGTAAACTCTAAGAAATACATTCGTTGGCTCAAGGTTTATCCATTAAAAAGAAGCCGTCATATAGTGCTATACATCGAACGTTTTATTATATATATATATATATATATATATATATCATAGCGACCCCTTCCAAGAGTATACCAATACAGCACCGTCGGTCTTTGCTTTATACGCTTATGAGGAATGGTAGACGGTTAATTGCATATCATATATTTATTGTGTACCCAAACATGCATAATTATGGGAGTTTGATGTACACGAAAGGTAGGCTATATAAACAAATTGTAATTCATTGAACATGTGTGATCAAATTTGCTGCTATAAAGTGTTACTCATAAAATGCTGATTTTCTTATGTCTTCTTGTAGAAAAGACTATAACAAATCATCAAAATAGTATTAAATGTTTAAACTCAATTTGAATGTTCTAATATTTTGTGGCACTATCTCATATTTGTATTTAATCATGCTTCATAAATAAAGCATTCCCGTGCAAATGATTTAAATTGTTAACCTGCATTCTTTTGTTACTCGTTACTGCTTTCTTTCCTCTAAGAAATAAAAGTTGTTATCAGTCCTCTCTAAATGATTAATGAAAGAGCATAAGCGCATGTATGTCAGATGAATTGTTATCTCATTTGATGAATTTTGTAAATATACAAGTTACAAATGAATATTTTTGTTACTCCAATCGTGTATATGCCATAGGTAGCTATCGTACATTTTCCTATAACCTTCATAATAATATGCAATTCCTACAAACAAGTAAAAGATTGCTTGATTTTATACAGGAAACATACGATAATTGAAGTGAATAAACCATTTTAGTAATGTAACCAAATTGAATGCATACGTCATTGTGAAGCGCCTCAATACGAATTAATTAATTCACATGTTACGAATAATTGTATTCCAATAGTCAGAATGAGAACTTGAAATATTAGTTGTTGCCAGGTAGGACAAACATTGTAGCTTGCCCTACCTATACAACAACACGTTGATTTGTGCTTTTTGCATTCTGATCATTAAGATACGATTATTATTACAGAAGACTAAGTATTGAGTCACTTCACAGAGACGTATTCATTATATCTCGGTTTTAATTAGCAAAATAAGCAAATTATATCTTGCATCGTCAAACGGAGCAAAGTATATTTCCTCACGTCAAGAAATGTTTCTTTGAAATCACAACGCTATAATGCTTTAATTGTGTTTAGCCATAGTCATATACATATCCATAATATTGGACAAAAATGTCAAACAAAAGTGTAACTATAGACAATATCGCTTTATGTTTACATGCAAGGTCAGTAAGTGAGACCCTACACATTGGGAATATTTACTGAATATTAACATGTCCCTGGTATTATGTAATTACACAACTTCACAGTTAACCCCTATAAATAAGGTAATTAACATGATAAAAGATCGCTTAAGTGACCAATGTGTTATTTCAATGGAAGCGCAAACACAGAAAGGGTGTACTCGAGCATCATGTTGACAAAGGTGAATATAACGCTACACGAAGATCGGGTATATATATCAGAACACATAGGTCCTGTAGTCCATATCAGCCGATAAGCGAGGGAGTGTAATATACTGCGAGTATAAATGTCATATTCTGCTCTTAACAGACTATTGAATGATTGGTCAGTGTTGAGCTCCAGTAGTTTTACCACCCTACAATAACTGTGATCGTCGTATCAAGCTCGTGTAACAACTGGATCCCGTCATCACACACGTTGAATTATCATTGTAAGTTTTCTTGTTTTACTTTATGTACTTTGTAAATATGAATCGTATGAATGAGCCATGTAACGAAATACAAAGCATAGGCCTACGTCTTTGTGAGGTGCCTCGACACCAATGATTTAGTTCACCTTTTTACCAATAATTGTATCTCAATAATCAGAATGCGAATTGCATTTTGTTGCTAGGTAGGACGAATTTTATAGCTTGCCCTATCTAACAACGCGTAATATATGAAAATGCAATCGGCATTCTGACTATTGAAATACATGTTTATTTATTCTGCCGTCTGACTATAATGATGACTTTGGGTTCAATAGATGAATTGCTCTACATTCAAAATTAGGATTATTTGCGTAAATAATATCGGTCATTACCAAATATGCCATTTTCTTAATGGAACAACATGTGCCTTGAAATGAATAAATATTTTATCCACCTGTTACAAATAAATAATTGTATATCAATATTCGAAATGCAAATTGCATATACAGTCAAACCTGTCTATAGCGACCACCCAAGGGAAACACAAAAAGTGGCCTTTGTAGACAGGTGGTCTTTGTAGACAGGTTCCTTTAGTACATGATTC
>BEXV01002513.1:44862-64039 GCA_003118195.1 Hemicentrotus pulcherrimus
CTGAAATTTTCTCTTTCTCTCCGGTCATTGCGTGGAATGGTCGCCCCTGCTAATGAAAAAATCATGCCTGAAATACTGTACATAATAGTGTAGGTGATGACTTGTCTCTTGCAGTTTGCCGGTTGGCCAACAAGAAATGGAATTCACAGTCGGTGAAGCTTTTGAGACGTACAATAGCTTCCGCAAGGTTACCCTACACAGAATAGCAACGTAAGATTGGCTTCATATCATCCTTTACAACAACTGTTGATACTTATTTTTAAAAAATTGTGGCTTACACCCAGTAAATAAGATCGATTGATCGATCTGTATTGAAAAATAAGTCAGAACAAATCTTGGAACCGGAAAAAAACTTATGATACATTTACCTTTTCTTGCGATGTTCAATGGACATTTCTTCCCCAAACCTGTGATATATTTTAAGATTACATGTTTAGGATTAAATCTGTCTTGCATACAGCTTATATATATAATGGTACAAAGCTGATCCTCGGAAAAGCGCTCGGATCATCATAAAAACAACATTTGATGTTTGAAACAAATTGAATACGTCAATCAAATTAGTTTTTTATGTCTCAAAATCTTTGTATTTGCTTACAAAATGATGAATCAGCATATATCTATAAGCATATATATCTTTAGCTTCAGACTTATATCTGATCCTTATTTATCCATTTAATCATCTATCCGTATACAAATCAAATTCAAACGTTTATGTATCCAATAGGAAACCTTTTATGTTTAGTTATGCCCTTTATGTTAGACAATATTATGACTGGAGTATTGATACGCAATAATGAATTATTTCGGTTTAAATTCTCTATTAGGTATTAACTTCAGCGATTATTTTTGTTTGTTCTTTCTTCTCTTTTTAACAGTTGGGATGGACAGGCAATGATATTAAAGTCACCTAACTCTGGTGATGATGAACCGGAAGAAAAACGTGAGCTCGTAGATGGTGCGTTGTGTATCACGATGACTAAAGGGGGCGTCTCAACCAAGAGAACTTTTGAGAAGGCAGAGAAAAAATAAGATATCGTTAAAAGCTGGTTGCTTGTTTGTGAGGTTGTAAGTTTTGAATGAAAAGAGGACTCTGACAAAAGATTATTTTTCGTGAAATATCAGACATTCTGTACAAATTGAGTTACCAATTGGTTTCGGACCAATGCATGTCATGTTGATTGCATTATATGAAACGAGGTAGCCTAAGTCAAAGTGAAAGTGCAAGTGCGAATGGGGATCTGGTACAAATGTTTATAATCCAATACCAGTGTATTTTAAGAATTAATAAATTAAAAATATATTGGAATTCAGAGACGAAGTTTAATGAGAAACGATTTTGTATGATGATATAATGTGACGTTTTAGTGTCGAGCAAGATTTAATTATTTGAGATAAATTGATGCATACCTCGGGACCATGATGTCTGATTGATTTATGTGTAATCAACAATCTGGGTTTAGTTAAATAAACATTCTCAGAAATACGAGTTGGATAAAAACGAATTGTATATTTATGAACAAAAAAAATTATCGAATGAAGGTGGCAGGTGCTTAATCATGTATTTAAACATAAAATTGGCAGATTGGAGAGTATGTAACTCAGTGACTTTTAAGGTTTTTAACTTAAGAAAAAATGTGTCTGTATGGGCTTTTAAAAAATGAGATCCAGTACAAATACGAATCGAATTAAGTTTGGTTACACCACAATTTGCCCAAATAATATTATGGTATGTTAAATATGGTTTACTAGTGTGTTAGACAGTAAAAATAACGTGGTATGGAGCAAAAGACATTTAACTTATTTATGAATTCAACCCTTTTTATAGATACATAATGCAAGTGATCATTCCATGTTAAATATTCATCAATAAATATCCCAAAAACTTTGATGTCTTCTTTTGTTCGATTGGCATATTTTCAATTTTGATATCAATACGGAAATTAGTAAAATGAGGAAGTGATTAAAGTGCATAAAATGTGTTTTTCATGTTTAATAAGAGCTTATTACACCAGTTCGAAATTTTGCGTAATTCACAATTTTAAACATTCACTAATGATTCTAATTTCTTTTGAGAGCACAATATATTTGTGTTATCTGCAAAAAGAATAAATGACAAAAAAGAAGATGTGTTGGGTAAATCATTTATGTATACCGTAAAAGAAATAATGGAGCCTTGGGGAACACCGCAATTAACGGAAAGTAAATACGAATTAAGACAGTTAAAATTAACATATTGTTTTCTATTTGTTAAATAATCTTTATGGTATTAGAGGACTTGGCCCCGAATACCATAAAAAAGAGAGTTTTTGGAGTAAAATATTTTGATCAAGCGTATCAAACGCTTTACTAAGATCTAAAGACATACCAATCACGTGTTCTTTATTTGCTATGGCATTAGTAATTTTATCATAAATTTGTACTAAGGCAAAGTCAGTGGAGTGATTTTTTTCTGAAACCATATTGAATTAGACTTAATATTTGTTGAGTATCTTAAAAATCGAGTACCTTTTATATACAACTTTTTCTTAAATCTTAAATATACTAGGAAGAATAGATATTGAACGATAATTACTAATTTCATGCGAATCATCTTTTTCAAGATCGGAATAACCTTCGCTAACTTAAGTCAATCTGGGAAACCACCTCGCAATAAAGACTGATTAAAAATAGGGTTAGTGGATTCGCAGAAACATGTATTAGCCTATTTGTTTTAAAAGTGATGTACTAATTCTATCACAACCTTGAGATTGAGACATGCTTTTAGTAACGGAAATAATTGCATTAGGGTTTAAGGGACTTTGAAAAAGTGATTGTTGGATTCGATCTGATAAAAAGTCAGTATAATAAATGTTAGGACTATCAATTTTACTTGCAAGTTGGGGCCCATTATTAGTTAAACATGAATTAAAATAATTAGCATAATTACTAGAGTCCTCAATTATAACATTATTTTATAAGGTAAACTCATCTTTTTGGTAAAAAGATCTATTTTTTTCCGCGGCCCCATAATTTCTTCAATAACTTTCCAAGTAGCATAAGTGTTACAACTAGCCTTCTTTAATTTATTTGAAAAGTTTAGCTTCCGAGGTATTCGAGTTAATTTCGTTAATTTATTACGGTATTTTGTATAAGTTGTTAAATTTACATCAGTTTCGCTACATAAGCCTATTGATGTTTTATACATGCGATTTCTAGTTTGTATTGATCTTAATATACCTTTCGTTAGGGTTATTTGGTTTATTATTTTCACGTTAAACTTTTGCTAAAGGAATATTTCGATCATAATAATTTTGTAATTTATCATTAAAATTGTCATAAGCAATATTTACATCGTTTATATTATATACGTCAAGTCATTCCACTGCAGCTAAAAAAAAAAAATCTGCTGTAATAATTTAATTTTATGAGGGATTTCTTTTCGATACATAATATTATGAATTGGTTTCAATTTGGAAATTTTATGTTCTCATATTACAAAAATAGGTAAATGGTCAGAAATTCTGAGCATAATAACCTTCTAGTTTTATTTTAGTAAATGCATTTGCAAAAATATTATAAATAAGCATTGACTAGTTAACATTACTTATATTTGGCTTACTAATGTATGAACAAAATCCATATGTCATTGAATGCATCAAATGAATAAACCTGTCAGAATTTTTACTATTATAGAGTAAAGAAAGAAAATATACGTGTTTTTTTTTTCCTCGGATATTTTATGAAGACTTAATTCAAAATTATTATAGAATAAATCAAAATTACTGACAGGGGGTTTATAAATGAAACTAGTAACACAATTGTTTGATTTATAATTATCAATTTCAATAAATAATACTTCTGTCTGTTCAAATTTAATATCATGACGGACTCTAAATTTCAAATTATCGGCAATATTAAATGCTACCTGCCGTCTCTCCTTCCTCCACGATCAACCCCTATAGTGATGTATAATCATCTGAATTGAAGAACTGGAAGAATCATGAAGTAACCAAGTTTCACTTACAACAATTACAGACACATTCAAATTATGTTAGGACTAAACGAGATTTTCAAGATTTTCAAAATTCATATTTAAACTTCTATAGTTAATGGGTAATAGGGAGATATTATCCAAATTATCTTTAAATGTATCATTAAACTCCAACGGTGTATAATATTTACCTTCATTAACAGAATCATTAAATGTATTATCAAATGATGTTGGGAGAAGCTATCGTCTCCATTAGTCAAGGGGGTAAAGGTAATATTCGTGTTGATGAGTACATGTGGACGTGCGTGCGTGTAAATCACATCGTTTAGGTGCTGGTGCATACGAAATACAAATTTTCAAAGCATTAACCAAAACTTCGACACCCATCATGACAAAATCGAGTGCGAGGCGCAAAAGTGGCTCTCAGCCAATGCCCAATAAACAAAACTCACACCAATCAAATCTATTATGAGTTTTGGCTTAGTGAATTGAAACACTTATAACTACATGTTTCCAGTGTCAAATGCCATTTCATATTGTTTAAAAGAAATATTGTGACTTCTCCCACCGATCAGGGCGCTATTCTTCGGCGGGAGCCAGTGCCATTGATTGGTAGAGTTCGGTCAGCCCGCTTCGAGTTAGACACGATATGGCGACTACTGCTTTGTTGGGCAACCGCAAAACAAAAGAATATATACGCCATGATGTGACCTACGGAAGCTTGAAAGTGCCATTCGACTTGGAGACTTGGCGAGATAATTTATCTTGTCAAGTCAACATAATAGCTCTATCATGTCGACTTATCAACTTTATGAGTTGACATGGAGACAAAAACTTAAAAAATCAAAAAATTTAAATGTCGTCATGGCAACATAACGTATCTTGCCAAGTCGACATCTAAAAAGTTACATGTCATCATGGCGACATAATGTACCTTGCCAAGTCGACATCTACAAAGTTACATGTCATCATGGCGACATAATGTATCTTGCCAATTCGACATCTAAAAAGTTACATGCCGTCATGGTGACATAAGGTATCTTGCCAAGTCGACATCTAAAAAGTTACATGCCGTCATGGTGACATAATGTATCTTGCCAAGTCAACATCGAAAAAGTTACATGTCATCATGGTGACATAAGGTATCTTGCCAAGTCGACGTCTAAAAAGTTACATGTCATCATGGCGACATAATATATCTTGCCAAGTCAACATCGAAAAAGTTACATGTCATCATGGTGAGATAAGGTATCTTGCCAAGTCGACGTCTAAAAAGTTACATGTCATCATGGCGACATAACTTATCTCGCCAAGTCGATTTAAAATGATTGTTTGGTTCGAAAACAACTTTTGACTTGACATGATAGTTTTTGTCTTCATGTCAACTTATAAAGTTGATAAGTCGACATGATAGAGCTTTTATGTTGACTTGACCAGATAAATTATTTCGCCAAGTCTCCAAGGGCACTTTAAAGCTTCCGTAGTGACCCAGTGAAACCAATCCGGCCAAACTCCGTGTATATATATGGCTCTGGCGGGAGCGAGGGAAAAAATCAAACAAACAAAACCTGGAGCAAGGAATGATTGATGTATTCATTGCTAGCTAGCATGGCTAGAAAACAAGAAGGCACACTTAAGTGTAACATTTGACAATACAAGTGGCAAAGCGACATGGAAAGATAATAGGGACTTTTAGATTGAGTGGACGAGAACACGACGAACGCCGACTAATCATGCGTGTCTACGTACTCAACTGCCCATGTTGAAATCTTTTAGATTGCACTAGACGATATACATGCATGCAGGAAGTAACACTATGAACATGACGGGCAGTCGGACAAAGAAAGAGGATTTTATTCACCTGATAAGAACAATAGTATTTCAATAGTCAGACTGCAAACTGTATATATTAGGTGTTGCTAGGTAGGTCAATCCATAATGTCTGTCCTACCTGGCAACAAATAATTGTATATTGTATGCGCACGCGGCATTTACTAGTACCGTACTAGATTTAGGAAAATCAAGGTTGACACATTAGGGGCTTTTAGATTTGCGTGGAATGATACGTGCGACGTCCAGTCGAGGCGGTGAATTAAAAGGACGTCGATCATAGCAATCCCAATTGTCTTCGTGCGAATCTAAAAGTCCCTATTCTCGATCGCCGACTGAGACGAAGTGACACATGCGCAGTGCCTTTAAATGACGTCACACGTTGCAGTCAAGGCACTGCGCATGTGTTACGTCGTCTCAGTCGGCGAACGAGAATGCGTCAACCTTGATCTTTATATAGCGCCTTTACATGCTCAAGGTACTAATTTGCCGCGTGCGCATAAAATAAACAGTTCCTCAGGTAGACAAAGGAACAGCCCTTCCCTGCTATTACGTAAAATTGTGTAGAACAGGTGTCACATGCATATTCACCTGTTCTACACATTTTTACATAATAGCAATGAAGGGATGTTCTTTTGTTGAGGGTAGAATGAGGAACTGTATATTTTGTCCTCTTTCTTTGTCCGTGATGTTCATAGTGTTACTTCCTGCATGTATATCGTCGAGTGCAATATAAAAGATTTCTGATTGTAGTCAACATGGGCAGTTAAGTACGTTGACATGCATGATCAGTCGGCGTTCGTCGTGTTCTTGTCCACTCAAGCTAAAAGTCCTCATTGCGAGTAATAAACGTGTACCTCCAGTAGCAAAGGATGGTTTGTGTATTTATTCTAGAACTTCATAGCTGAGAATTGTATTTGCATAAAATATCCTTTTGAGTAGAGAGTTGATTGATAGTTCAAGTGTGAAAACGTAACACACACTTCTTTTATTGATAAAGGAATGACACCTTTAATAGTTACTGCTTCGTTTATAATCAGAGAGTACCAAATTGATAATTTAGTATATGTAACCCAATTAGGAAAGAAATGATACGCATATTTATTCAGATTAAGCTTTGGAATGAAATGAATTCACATTGAAAATCACTCCTTCCATTCTCTACGGTATTAAACCAACCAATTAATTGCAACCAGTAGTGCTTGTTCATTTTTGTCAACATAATTCTATTGACAAGGAATTGAATGACATATTTCTTAAGAATACATAACAGAGTTAAACAAGATGTTACACTGTTGATACGTTCACAGATATTGGGTCAATCTCATTAAACATATGAGATAATAGTAATGAAGATACATACCAAGCTATAGAATGATGTAATTTAAATGATTGTGTGAAACACGCGGAGGTTAAAGTAGAAATTCAAAGAAAATCACAAATATGTCAACTAATGTATCACTTGAAACTGGAAAGCTAACTGATGGCCATCGTACAAGTTTTAGGTCAACTACATATCGAGTGATTTATAAAAATACAAATACAACCACCTCCAAAGCATCTGAGATATACGAGAGATTCGCCAGAAAAATATCGATATTTTAATGACGTCATATAATGCACCAATACTGCCCAAGCAGACGACATCCCATAAAGAATGAACATAATTGCAAAGCTATTATTTCTCAAATTATAATGAGTTTGGTGAATATAAATCATAAATGTGATGGCATTTCAAACCATTCAAAAGGGGATATGAAACCAATTCTGATAACTAAATTCTTTTGTTTGTAAATACACAGGATAAGGGGTTAATTAACAATATATAAATAAAAAACAGACATTCAAATTGAAAAAAAAACCTGGGAATAATATTGAGGACGGAATTTGTTCCCTCTTGAAACGCCGAACATAATGCGGTGTGTGCAGCTGAAAATACAATGGCGTCTGATTTTGTTTACAAGCGACAGATTCCATTATTTTTGTATTGCTGCATTTGTCATCAAAATAAGACCATGCGCGGGGTCTAGAGTGAGGCAATAGTTTATACATTTAGCCTGACGGTAGTTAAGTAAGATACAGAACTCAAGAGAAGATGAAAAACAGCACTGAAAATGTGTGAGATGTCATGGGACATTGTCTGCTCGTGCAATGATCAAGTCCATTCCGTGATGTTACACATCGGCAGCGTTCGGAGAGCTCTCCAGGTGCTATGCCGGGACTGTATTAAAGCGTTTTATATTTTATAATAATCATTACTTCGAATGTTTCCAAGCATTGAATTTAAAAAAAAACTTGTCGAACCGAAGTTTAACTTTGCAATAATAAAAAAAAAGTTAGTTTTTAAAATCAATGAATATATACTTTAAAAGTACTATGTCCCTTTTGCAGCCCATCTCAATTTCTGTAGAACTTCGCAGGAATTATGAATATATCATGCATGTCCTATGTGTGAAATTTAAACGTTAGCAGTGTAGGGATTTATTTTGAAATTCTGAAACTCCCCTTCATATCCATGATTCATCCCTTCCATGTTAATAGGTCATCCCTCATTCACATTCACCCTTTTCATCCACCATCCTTTCTTCTGTCTATCTCTCTCTCTCTCATTGGTTTCAATGTTCAGCTGATGCAGTCAAGCTTATAGTATAATTTACATATACTATGAATATTCAATATATATCCTTTGTTTATGTTTGAATATTCAAGATTACTTTGTGATGATGATTTATACTTGTATGGGATTATATGAATATTTATTGGTTACTTCTACTTTGCATGGAATGTATGTGGAATCCTACATAGAATGCTTTAATGCTTTGACACATTAAAACCTGGTCAGTTAGCCAGTAGTTATCAATCCTTAAACATGTCTGCTGGGCTGCCTCTGCGTGAAGAGTGTTAGGGAATATCTGTACGAACCTCAACTCTACATTGGTGGCAGTGGTGTTTTTCTAGCCTCTTCTTCCCCAGAGCTTCAGACAGCTTCATCCAGCGGCGGCTGATAGTCAAGATTTTGGTTATCTTTTCACCCTGCTTCGATTCATAAAGTTACGCCCTACTTCGTGAATTTGCTTCCTACTTCAGGTAATTTAGTTCACCCTTTTCGAAAGATGCTGTTTCTACTGTGCTCCTGCCAATGTTAGTTTTCATCCTGCTTCAGTAGAATTCTTCCTTCTTCGCGAAATTCGTCTGCATAATGCATAATCTGAAGTAAAATTTCTGAGTGAATCAGTGTATTTCGATCCATGTTTTTCAGTGTGAAACCTGTATGGACTCAACACATTTCATAGTGGGTTACATGTAGATGTGTTCTTGGAATTTCAGGTTTACCAATGCTTGCAATTCAAGACTGACTTTCAAGTATTACTTACTTTAGGTGTCATGAGTACATTTCGTCCTGACCTTCCGGAGGTCTTCACTGGAGAGGATGGTAGGAATTTTGGGCAGTGGGTACGAAGTAGCGGTTGAAGTACTTCCCCAGACAGAAAGAAAACTGAATCTCATCCTCCCTTCCAGACTAGCGGATGCGGCATTCACGGTTTGGGAGAGTATTCCGAGCACAGAACAACAAGAGTACAGTGTGGTTAGAAAGAAACTTTCTGCTGTTTTGGGGAATACTAATTATTTGACCACGTTTAAGTCATGTATCGATGCCCGGAAGAGGCAACAGAAGGAAGTTTTAGAAGTTTTTGCTGCGGCAATTCCGACACTAGTGGAAGAAGCCTTCCCTAATTATGACACTGCGGGAAAAGATGGAGAGAAATTTCGCAGATTTCTCGCCGGTATCGACAAACCCCTACAAATCAGAATACATGAGATGGGAGCAACGAGGCGCTCGATGTTGCAGTGAGAGTGGAGAGGGCGAACAGGTTGGATCAACCATCGGTGGCAACAGACTTTGCTATAGCGTCAACGTCTCCAAAGAGGAATGATGCCACCTCGGCGACGCTTGACAAGGTCTTGCAGCGTTTAGATGAGCTAGAACTCAAGTTTGATAGACGCCACTTTACACCCAGACCTCAATACTTTGATCGTCGTCTTCAACCGTCAAGGTCACCAAGTCCACATGGCCACCCATCTCGGTCGAGTTACCGATATTTGGATGATCATTGGCGTCAACCATCTCGATCACCTAGCCCATACCAACCACACCAACGTAGTTTCAGGTCGCCCGGCCCCCTACGTGACAACCGTACTCAGAGCTCTACGCATCATCGCACACTTCGCGGGTCAACCCCACCCAGGCGTAATGCATACGATGATGGTAGATCTGCTAGCCCACAACAGTCAAAATACTCAAACCAAGTTTACTGGCAGTCTTCACGTTCTGACAACCGCCACCCATCTGGTGCAAGAGATACCCTCTATCATCAGTTGGACAGTGAACAACACAGAAGAGTTCGTTTCGATGACCAGGGAAACTACTGGTAGTTGATGAGGAGGGTCACTCATCAACTTCACCTCTCTTGACCAAACAGACCCAAACTGAAAACGAATCTCGTCCTCCATCTACTTCGGCCGTTAATGATCATTCTTCTCCTTCAACTCCGCCACCATATATTCCAGCAATCGTTGACAACTCATTTATTTTGGCTTTTATTGACAGTGGTTCATTTATATCACTGATGAGTGCAGATTTCTACTACACAATCCCAGAAAGCCAGCGGAGTATATTTTACAGAAGTCGACAACTCTGGCTTCAACAATAACCAGAGAAGGCATTGACATCATTGGCATAACCTCTCCCACCATCCATCTTGATAACAAAACAACCAGACATAATGTTCAATGTTGCAAGGAACATAACTCATCCTTTCGTCCTTGGTTGGGATTTCATGTTCAAACATGATGCCACTCTATCTTCTACGACATTCACTATGCCTGGTATGAGTATTCCACTGGTCGACCGTCGTCAATATCAAGTGCCACTCAAGTGCAATGTTTCGCTGATAGGAAAGGCAACTCTTCCTGGAATGAGTGAGGTACATGTCCAAGGCCGACTTATCCCCCCTCAGCCTGATGTAATTCCACAAGACTACGATGGAATCTTTGAGCCCTCCATCCATGAACATCTCCATGTAGCAGGTGCAAGGTCTCTATCTCGACCGCAGGATGGTATCATCTTACTCAGGCTGATAAACCCTTCATCTGAGACAGTACAATTAGCTGCAGACACCACCCTTGGGCAATTCTATTCTACTACTGGGGACGGTGAGGAAGAATATGAGATCATTGACAGTATTGTAGCTGGCACACAGAAAAGTTCGTCTTTTCAAGCTTCGTCGATGCTTCCTACTTCTAGTCTGTCCAAGACCGAGTATGAGTGTGCTGAAAGTCTACTCAATTCATACTCTGATGTTTTCAGCAGCACATCCGAGGATATTGGTCAGACTAACCTCGCCTACCATGACATCACTACATCAACAGAGACACCAACTCGGAAAAGGGCATACAGGACTTCACCGACTATGAGAGTCGAGATCCAGAACCAGGTTGATGAGCTACTTCGTCGAGACATCATCGAGGAAAGTTTTAGTCCATGGGCAAGCCCCATCGTTATGGTGCGAAAGAAGGACAAGACTTACAGGTTTTGTGTTGACTACAGAGCTTTGAATGCTGTTACAGTACGGGATTCGCATCCAATTCCACGACAGGACGATTCTATCGATGCTTTGTCCTCCTCGTCCTACTTCAGTGTAATTGACCTATCTCCAGGCTATTGGCAGATCCCTTTGGATCCGAAAGACAAGGAGAAGACTGCATTTACCACTAGAACTGGCCTCTATCAGTTTAAGGTAATGCCAATTGGTTTAGTCAACGCACCAATGACGTTCCAGCGAGTAATGAAAGCTGTCCTCCATGGTCTCCATTGGTCAACATGTCTTATCTACTTGGATGATTGCATTATACTCGGTAAGACATTTCATAATCACCTACACAATCTCAGGAAAGTCTTACAACGATTCCGAGAAGCCAATCTCAAGCTGAAACCTTCGAAATGCCAATTCTTTCGAAAGGAAGTAACCTATCTAGGACATGTGATCAGTACTACTGGAGTTCGCCCTGATCCAGTCAACACTAAGAAAGTCTCATCCTGGCCTCAACCTAAGACTCCAACCCAAGTGCGAGCATTTCTAGGACTTGCTAGGGTTTAGTAGCGTCCCCACTCACCGACTTGACTCATAAAGGCAAGAAATTCATCTGGACTGATGATTGTGAGGAAGCCTTCAACCAACTGAAGTCGTCTCTCACAAGCCCACCGATCCTTGCATACCCTGACTTCAACAACAAGTTTTGCTTAGCCACTGATGCTTCACAGGATGCTATTGGGGCCGTACTCTCGCAGTTGCAAGATGGTAATGACAGAGTGGTTGCTTTCTACAGTCGGAAGCTTACAGAGTCCCAGCGTAGATGGTCTACCTACGATAGGGAACTGTGGGCAGTTATCTCGTCAATCCGCCATTTCAGACATTATCTTAGGGGCCAAGAATTTAACATTCTCTCTGACCCTCTGTTGGGCTACAACAGTGTACCTATCCAAGACGATGCGAAAGGACGGAGAGCAAGATGGATTGTAGAATTGAATGCATATTCTTTCACCATAACTCACAAGAAGGGCACTTCACATCAAAATGCTGATGCAATGTCACGTATGCCAGTAACGCACCCTGTTGGTATGGTAAACACACGCTCCTCTACAACTCAACCAGACCGAGAATCAACCATTCCAAAATCATTCAACTCGATGGCTGATAAAGCTCCTGAGAACACTATCCTGGCTAACCATCATGCTGATTAACAATATCATCAGCAACACGACAAAGACATTCAGAGAATAATCAAGTACATCAAGGAAGTGCGTCATCCGACAGTTAGAGAAGTCCGACGACAGTCACCTTGGCTACGACGTCTCCTATGGCAACTCCCTCGTCTTGTACCTGAGAATAACCTCTTATACCGACGGCGACAAGACAACTCAGGTGCATCCTCTCTTCAGGTAGTTGTGCCAGAATCTCTTATCCCTCAAGTCCTGCAAGAGATACATGGTAATCCATCCTCTGGACAATTTGGAGTTCAACGCACACTACACAGGGCTGAATCTATGTGCTTTTGGCCATTCATGCACAAGGATATAACTGACTACTGTAGAACTTGTCCTGCCTGTGAGTCGATTAGATCTCCAAGTCCTAAGCACCAGGCTCCGCTCCAGAGCATAAAGACTAATCACCCTCTTCAAATGGTTTTCGCTGATATAGCCGAGCTGCCTACTTCAAGAAGCGGGTACCACTATATTTTGGTTGTTGTCGATCACTTTAGTAAATACACCAATATTTACCCCATGCGAGACCAGACCGCCCAGACTGTGGCTGGACACTTATTCGAAGAATACATCAAAGAGCATGGAGTTCCTGAATCACTACACACGGACCAAGGAAGACAATTTGAATCCAGACTAGTCCAGGATCTCTGCAAGAGGCTCGGCATTCGCAAATCTCGATCATCCCCTTACCACCCACAGGGAGCTGGCATCGTTGAAAGAGCGAACAGAGTTATCAAAGAACAACTTGCTAAGTACATAGCCGATCAAGGAGGTGACTGGGACAAGCACATACATCAATTGCAGCTAGCCTACAACACCAGTGTTCATACAAGCACTGGCATGACACCCTATTTCATCATGCATGGTCGTGAAGCAAGGACCCCAGCTAGTGTCACTTGTCCTATCATGACTCAGTCATATGATTCTCCTCAAGAGTATGTCACTGATGTGTGTTCCCGGCTGAGACAGGCTTTCCAACATACCAGACAGAAGGCAGAACAAGCTCAACTCAGGCAGAAAAGGGACTATGATGCATCAACTAGGATCATCAAGTATGCACTAGGAGATCTAGTTTGGTTACACAATCCCGTCAATGCTAGACGCAAACTAGAGCCCAACTGGAAGGGACCTTTCATCATCGTCTCATCCTCATCAGATAACCTTAACTATCTGATAGCCGACATTCATAATGAAAGTGCAAAGAAACTAGTTCATCACAACAGACTCAAACTCTTCAGATCTAGAGCTTTTCTACAAGGGAAAGGACCTTCAACTTCACGTCCTCCTTCAGATAGTCAGAAAAGACCCGAAGTTATCCCTCCTTCCTCAAGTCCTCCTTCAAGTAATCAGGCTAGGCCTGACATACCTCCTCCTTCTCATTTGGCATCTCACTCTTCAATAGAGATGCCATGGTCAACTAACACTCCAACACAAGCTGATCAGTTCCGGCCACCGGAAGACCTCCAGGTTCCAGCGGGTCAACAACCAATCCATTCTGAGTTAGGCAATTCTGACCAGCCATCTTGGTCAGAGGCGTCTAATAGACAGTCATCCACTCAATCCATACAACGACAGACTCGAGAGCGACAGGTTAACTCCCGAGACCATTTTCATAGACCAGGGCCCTCTAGAGAGAACCCTGATGTCAACCCCGATGTCAACTCCGATGTCAACCCTGATGTCGACCCCGATGTCAACCCCGATGTCAACCCCGATGTCAACCCTGATGTCAACCCCGAGGTCAACGACGAGCAACATGGTGATTCAGCGAACCAACGTACACCCCGCACTATGCAAGAAGACACCATGGCGCAAGAGGACACCACAAGGCAGATAACTCAAACTTGCTCTGGTAGACGCGTCCACAAACCGCAGAAGTATAGCGATTACCAAATGTGACTATTTTCCGATATTGCGTAGTATTGGACATTTCATTCGTGTGAAGTCGACATTTCCGTAAGAAGGAAAGAACGTTTCAACTGTCGATTTTCGGTTATGGAAATTTACAATATTGATTGGACTGTGATTATGAATGACAGAGACATTCAGACTCATTCATGCTTTATATGCTAAAAAACTGGACTCTTCAATATATATTTGACTTTATGGACTTAGCAATGATTCTGAGCATTTTTGATATTGAAAGGACTGTGAAGTTCATCAGTTATTTACAAGTCAGAACATCAAAATTATGGACTGGAAATTTCAAGCGTTTGTCAAGTAGGAATTGAAATGGACTGTATTCCTCCTTAATTTCTTGCGAATGTTTATTTACTGAATTTCTAAATATTGAGCTATATTTGTGTGAGTGTTATTAATGATTCACACGAAGCACATGGTCTATTAATTGTTAGACATTTGATGAAATATGTAAAATATATTGGTATATTTGTTAGCGTTCATATATTGCAAGATATTGCACGGTAATGCTAACTTTGAATGTTTTTTTTTTTGTTTGTATTCGTAGGGTTTGAAATTCTTGAAGTTAAGACCAGGACCAGGAACAAAAATGGTTTTCCTTCATTTTACATGCATATTGACATGGTAAATTGGAAGGTGTTGATTGTCGAAAGAGATCGTTATTTTGGTAGTTCAAAAGAAGAAAAAAAAAAGAAAAAGAAAGAGATTAATTCTAGTCTTCTTGTTAAGATATGTGTGTATTTTGTTTAGTCGATCAAAATAGTTTTGTGGATAATAAAATAATATTACGATTGAATGTAACCACTTTTCACACTTTATGTACATTCAACAGTAAAATGTTATTGAAGTGTACAAGATGTTCGAACTGATATATATATATTTTTTTAATCTTACAAGTTGCAAATGACAGAGCAGACACTGGCTCGATTGCGGTTGAAAATGGTTTATATTTTAAGAGGTCATTTTGCTTTACCAAAAGCAAGGATACTGTTGAAAACTATTTTTATAAAATGACTACAGGTGATACATTATGTTTTTATATTATGATAATGTGATATAATCACTTATGGTTCATGATAAAAAAAAAACTTCTGGAAAATCTCCTCTGGAAAAAAGTAATAATTGGCTGAAGGAGTTATTCAACTATAGATGATTTAATTTCCTTACCGATTGCTCAAAATAATGATAGTGTAACAAATTGGGAACTGTGTTTGGCTTTAGAACCAAAGGAAACAGCGTTTGAACAAAAGGTATTTTGTTAGGATTGCTACAACTTTGTGTAGTCGATTGTGTTTATTTTTGGAAAGGCAAATACACCATATTTATAGTTGTTTGGTTTTACCATTGTAATTTGGAAATGTTTCCCCGAGATAAAAGTGAAACAGATTAGAAGCAAGAAAGCTCAGGTACATTGTATACATAGAATCATGTGTTTTTGTACAGATTTTTTTTTTCAGCTTATATACATGTATATAATTATGTTATGCTAATACTCTGTACATTTGAGTCATAAGTCATATTTCATTCATATACAAGTGAAGTTCATTTGTTTTGTAAAATTATACATTTATATGCTTACGGATAGTGAGGATTTTATTTTCTTTAAAAGGAGATATTGATGGTGATTCTCTGTTTACAAGAGGAGAGGATAGAATATACCATTTTGATGGATGTTTAATGTGTTATATATTGGGGTAATCAAAGAAAAGAGAATGCCTTATATAATGAGGACATTTTATTTGTGAGAGGAAGACTAGTTTGTAGGGATTTATTTTAAACTTCTGAAACTCCCCTTCATATCCATTATTCATCCCTTTCATGTTAATAGGTCATCCCTCATTCACATTCACCCTTTTCATCCACCATCCTTTCTTCTGTCTATCTCTCTCTCTCTCATTGGTTTCAATGTTCATCTGAAGCAGTCAAGCTTATAGTATAATTTACATATACTATGAATATTCGATATATATCCTTTGTTTATGTTTGAATATTCAACAATACTTTGTGATGATGATTTATACTTGTATGGGATTATATGAATATTTATTGGTTGCTTCTACTTTGCATGGAATGTATGTGGAATCCTACATAGAATGCTTTAATGCTTTGGCACATTAAAACCTGGTCAGTTAGCCAGTAGTTATCAATCTTTAAACATGTCTGCTGGGCTGCCTCTGTGTGAAGAGTGTTAGGGAATATCAACTCTACAGCAGTGACCTATTATTCAAATTATGCAATAAAACCCGTTTACTTGCTTGATACAATGATACATGTGCATTTTGTCTACATCAATAACCCACTTCTTGTGATGGCAAAAATTAATCTGATTGAATCTTTGCACAGCATAAAACGTATGACCATTCGGTACAATGGTCTGAAAATCAAGACTATTACTTATTGGCTTTATAGCTCCAAAGTCGATTTGGCAACTAATAGTCGTTATTTTCCCACTTGAAGACATTTTCAAGCCCCACCTTTTTAGGGAAGTTCTAAATTAGTATTATCTTTTAAATGTTGTTTGAATTTAACCTTTTCATTTGTTTAGCCTGCAAATAGGACATAGTACATTTATGGCGCCTCTCCCCTCCTAAGCCTGCTCACATGTATGTTACTATATCATAAGAAGCAGCCATGCAACAAAAAGAAAGTCATAGATAATAAATGAGTGTTCTCGTAAACGTCTCCAATGTATACTAAACTAGATGGAACCTCGACTGCGCGCAGTCGAAAATGATGCATCCGTCAAAGTTTAATTGTAATCTACTAACAAGTTCTCAGAATATCTTGATTACAAGCTTTTTTCACATTTATGACCCTGTCCATCGGTTCTTATGATGTGATCACCAGCTATTTATGCATACATTATGAGCCCTGTGACCTTTGACCTCGTGACCCCCAAAATATATTCAATTAATTGGCTTTGCAAAATGTGACCCAAGTTTGGCAGGAATCCATCAATCGGGTTTTGAGATAATGCGATCACGAGCTATTTCTGCATACATAATGGGTACTGTGACCTTTAACCTTTGACCTCATGACCCTCAAATCTAATCAATCCATCGGGTCTGCAATTAGATACATACATGACCTAAGTTTGGCAGGAATCCATCAATCGGTTCTTGAGATAATGCGATCACGAGAACGGGTCGTACGGACAACCCAAAAACATTATGCCTCCGGCTTCTTCGTAACGAAGGCATACTGTTGTGTAGTATCGTCCCAAAACCCAGTAAACTACCCTCATATTTGAGATGCACTTAAAAGCCAACTTGATATCTTTATAATCCTTCCCCATAAAAAGACCAAGTGCATCCATAATCTCCTTTCCAGGAAATACCACCTCTGTTATGTTTAAGCCGATACATAAAACTATGAAGTAGTCCATTGTCTTGGCGGCTCTCATTCATGTCTTTGTCCCTTTGACACAATGTAACCTATCCTCATATTACTTGTATCCTTCTGGATAAATATTACATGTTCTGGCTTTCTGGGAGGAGTTGAGTTTTGATCACCATTAGATCAAGACCCTCTTCTTAGCTGGCTCGCTCTTCGTCCTGCATTTTACATATGTGGAAGTTTGTATGATGTGACCGATTTGAGTCTCCAAAGTTTGGAGATAATCAAAAACTCTTGCTATGACTCTGGAATTACAAGTCTCTCCTTGCTGCTTAATATTTATGTACCTCTCCGACTGCCAATAACCTAAAACAACGATCCCAACACGACAATACAAACTGCAGTATCCATTCCCCGACACAAGTTTTTGTTTAACTCTTCCGAGGAACTTTATTTCAGAGCACAATATTTAAATGTTTTCACAAATTAATAAAAATTATAAGCTAAAAGTGTTCTAAAAATTGAATTCTTCCTTTTACGTTTCTAAATTTGTTTCAAAAGTAAGAACGATTCAAATAGTTTTTTGATTCTACGTTAACCTCTTTCCATAGTCTGGTTTAAACATAATTGATTGCATTATTTTTCATAAATTCAATATAATTTCTACAAATGACAAACGCAGTAATACTTATAATGAAATTTATACACCAATTTGCATTTTCAAAATTGTGCACACCAATAATTATTAAAACCTTTTAATCAAAACAGACTATCATTTCATACATATACATACAAGATCTATTTTCTATTATCTTCAAAAGAATTTTAACCGCTTTACAGTAACATGTGTAATGTTGCTCTAACACAATTACAAAAATCCCATTTATTTTCATTTTCTGAAGCTTATTGAAAATAAGTAGTGTAGTAAAAGTTTATTCTTTGATTTTTCGAAAGCATTCGAATGTGTTGATCATCAACATTTTATTCAAAAATGAAACACAATACTGTTCGTGGTACAGCTTTAAATTGGTTCGAGAGTTTATACTTACATGACAGGTTGCAATATGTTTCTATTAATAATAAATCCTCCGTTACCAAGAATGTAAACATCAGTGTTCCACAACGGTCTGTGTTAGGGCCTTTACTTTTTATTCTATACATAAATGATGAACAGTTTGTTAGCAAAATTTACATGCAATTATTTACGCCGATTCTACTAGCCTATCTTTACCAGGAGACAATGTTGATTATTTAAAACACGTTGTATGCTTCTTCACCCCAAGAATTAAAAAAAA
>BEXV01002514.1:12489-26316 GCA_003118195.1 Hemicentrotus pulcherrimus
GGGGGGGGGGGCCAAGGCCCGCTCGGCCCCCCCCCCTGGATCCGCGCCTGCCCTTCCCCGACCTTTTGCAATTACCAATAGTCCGTCACTACATATTCGGGCAACCAGGCGATTGATATTTGTTATCATCTTTATTATGTTTCTATGACGAAATTATATATGTGAATTTATATGTATCTTATCGAAGCACTCATGATTAGATGATTTATTTGTTTAAATATACTTTGTGGTGTATTACTCAGAGAAGAGGTCTTCTCATTGTTGAAGAAATATGATGATAGTACGATTGGGGTTTTTTAAATTCATGTTATCATTCTTCGTCATGACATATCTGTATATTGCGAATGGAAATGAGATAATAATGGTTGCGTAGCTCAAATCCAAGGGCCCCATTGCTGTCCTCTTTCCTCTTGTTTGCAAAGGTTAAACAAAATATTGTCTCCTTCGGGAATCGAACTGGGTCACTGGCTGGGAACGCCAATGTCCTAACCACTAGAACACAGAGAAACCCACTATCACATCCCCCTTCCCCGACCCTTTTGCAATTACCAATATTCCGTCAACACATATTAGGGCAACCAGGAAAATGTTGTTTGTTATGTTGTTTATAATACAAAATTATACAATAACGAAATTATATCTGTACAATTTATATGTACCTTATCGGAGTATTCATGATCAGAAAATTTTTGTAATGATATTTTGTGGTGTATTACTCAGAGAAGATTCTTTTCATATTTGAAAAAAAGTATAATCATAATGATCATGGTACGATGTTTTATTTTATTCAATTCATTTTGTCTCTTTTTAGTCATAACATGGTAGTAATCAAGGAGTGATTTGATTACCCTAAACAAACTGAGGCTTAAGTTGCATGCTTCTTGACATGGCCCTTCGGATTATAAATTGCCCTGAATATTGATGCATCATATGTGATGAGAATAATTATAATGGACCAATTCCAATTTTCCTACACAGAACTCAATCAAATCAAAATATTTTTTTAAATCTGCATCAAAACTTGTCTTTATTAAATGATAAATAAATCACCAATACAATGAAATAAAAGTATCAAGTCAGACTGACATTCAAACTGAAGCAATCTTACGTTTCTTCTTTGGCAGATCATGCATGATACAATGGATACTCATAGTTACATAATATACTGATTCCTGCATCAATTAAATTAATATTTTTTTACATAAAATCTGATTTCTTCTTGGTCTCCTGATTTTATGTCATTGTACTTTGTGATAATAAATGTATGATCACATATTTAAATCAGTGATGATTCCTCACGGGGTGGGTGAAAAGAACACATCATCCTCTGCTAATTCATGAAAATAATTTGTTTGACCCCTTTCTTCCAGGCATTGTTTTGTTGATCCCTGAACTGATCAAACTTAGATTATAAAAATCAAATCAATGAAATACAGTCAAACTAATTCTGCAAATAACTACATAGTAAGCAATTAAAAAAGAAATTCTATTTGACTTGTTAATTTTTTATATAATAACTGTAGTAAAGGAAACACTTTCGCTGTGTAAGACCACCCGTCTTCTTTTATTACGAAGTCTTTACACAAGTTCAACTTGTAATACATTAGAAATTGAAATAAAAGAAATCATTAGATACCATACTTTTGAAGCCACTTTTTTGTGGGGAAAGGACAATTGGACATACAAACTATCATGCAAATGCAAATTCTCTGGTCAGCACGTAAAATTACAACCAAATTTGAGGGGCATATTATTTCATAATTTCCCACATTTTTATGTTCTCTTTTCATGCATAATGCAAGACAAATACATTCTTTGCATTTTAAAAGCCATGGCAGAACTAATGATCTTAAGACATTATTGTATACATAGAATAGTCTAAAACGGCCTCTCCACAAGAACTTTAACCAAGCTTTCTCAATATTTACATGTTTCATCTGGTACGAGTATGAGAGTAGGGGGAAACCCCGATGTAGTGGTCCACCTGCACACCCCCAATCAGGGAGGAGAGACCAGAGGGTTACAGTGATTCAGCTTTTTCGCCTCCCAGGCACAGGCACAGGTGAAGCTAAATACTAAATAATAATCATCACAAGAGGGGGTAAACTCTAGTACTTGAACAATTTAAATCCCCAGAGCCTCCTATAAACAAAGGCATGTATCCGTCAAACCTCGGATCAAAAGAGGCATGACTTTATTGCACTTTAAAAACAAACAGTTCTACCGTTGCAACCTTTATTGATTTTGACTCTTTTTACTCAGTTTATTATGGTCTATTTCATTAACCATTTCTAAAACATGCTGACATATCCTCAATCACAATACAGTTATAATCCTTTAAGGAAATATACGTGCTTTTCATACAAATAAAGAACAAATGAAATTTAATGAAATGAATATTGTATAGAGGTAATACTTTCTTTCTCAATATCACAGTAGGTACTTAGATTTTATCGAAATATCATGCAGCTCCTCTACCTCTGTTTATACAGGGACTTGGGAGCACCCAAGTCCCTGGTTTATACAAAGACTTGGTTTGATACTTTGAGAAGTATAATTAAAGCAACATAATATCTAATACAAGCACAAACCTCAACACAAATCTGTGCCAGCAGAAAAGCCCTCACATTTTTTGAAATATGAGTGCAACAAACAAACATGTTTACAATTTACATGATTTTTCACAAAAATCTTGTCCATTCATGCTGTTTCTCTGTAGCTCAGATCATGCACAATAGTCAGTTTTGTTGATGGGAAAGGTTTATTACATATAACAGACCTCTTAATAGCTAGTACCCTCTCATATGGTGTATTCTCCTGCTTTATAAACCCTGTCGGAAGTGAAAAGACGAATTGTATGTCAAACAAAAGCGTGTTGCCATAGAATACGTTAATAATAGTCAATTATATGTCATTTTAGTGTCTGTCATAGGAGTAACAGCTCTCTGAAAACTCAAAATCTGCTCTTGTGCAAAACTGAAAGGTGAAAAAAAAAAATTCCTGTGTGTTTGTATTCTATGCTCATTCAGCTTTCAATTGATATCGAGTTGTATTTTCATCTGATAGAATCGTTAAGTCAAACCGAACTACTGAAATGAACCTGGGCATCAGCCATTCATCCATGAACGTTCAACTTACTCTAAATAAGAGACTGGAGTAATCACACCTGGGGGGTGTTTCACAAAGATTCTAAGTCGAACTTAACTCTAAGTTTGACTTTTATGGAAAGCCATAAGCATCAATGAAACTATTTTGTAAAAGTTATATTAAAAGGCATACAATGTTGATTTATATTTCATCTTAAGGCTACAAATGGCTCTCCATAATTTTTAGGTCCAACTTAGAGTTAAGTTCGACTTAGGATCTTTGTGAAACACCGCCCTGATGTAGCATGCATGGAGAAGAAGAAGATGATGATGTTCAAGTGAGTTGATTGTTAGGTAGACCTATACCAGTACATTCTATCATGTTAGCCCCTTCTCCTGAACCATCAGTTAATGGTGATATGCTGAACTTGGCCTGCAAGAGAGATAGGGAGACAGGAAAAAGATTTGAATAAGAAAAAAAAAGAGCACATGTGGTAAATATTGAGTGAAATCCTTTCAGCAACTTACGGTAGGTTTAAAATGGTGTTAACTTGATCAAATTCAACTGCTGGACAACCACAAGCTATTGCTACATAAAACCTTAACAAGAGCAATTTCCATCGCAAGAAACTTCTTATGGATTTATTCCAGATTTTGTTTCATTACTACTATTAGAATTGTTCTTACTCTGTACTGACAGGGTATTAATTCCAATTTCATATGAATACAAATGTTACGTTAGAGAGAAGCTGTGACAGCTGTCTCAGTGTGGAATGTGAACAAAACTCTTCACACTCTACACTGACAATTTATTAACTACAAATCAAATGCATATGGATGCACAATAATAACTTCATGAATAGCTGTGCTCTGTAGACGTCTGTCTAACTATGCATGCAGAATGGGACCAGTTCACACTCTATACTAACAATGTTGAGGTATTAGGAAGATACCTCTGTGCTATGTGGATAGCTGTCTCAGTGTGTATTGTAATGGAGTTTGTTCGTACTCTGAACTACTTACTTGGACAGTCAAACCTGCTTTAGTGACAACCTGTATAGGCGACCTGTCTACAAAGACCACTTTTTTTTTGGTTTCCCTTAAAAACGTTTTTCTCATTAAAACATACTTAACATACTAAAGGAACCTGTACACCTTTGGGTGGTCTTTATAGACAGGTTTCACTGTAAATGCAGTAAATTTCAGCCAAACCCGATTCACATGAAAGTAATATTACCTCAGTAAGAAGCTCTGCTATGTGGATAGCTGTCTCTGTGTGCTGTGTGATGGGGCCTGTTCGTACTCTGGATTGACCTTTTGCTAATGCCATGAAAATGATGAGCTGAAAGGAATACCAAGCAACCCTCACAAATTAGCACACTACTTCAACATAACAATTCCAATATAGTATTTGGCAATATGTAGCCAATTTAAAATCACCATTCCTTTCACATATATAGAATAAATATGTATTCCATTTTTAAAAATATTTAAAAAACGACACACTTCAAAAATAATATATTTCGTAGGAAGAATGTTACCGTAAATAAATAACAAGGGTGTTTCCACTTTTAGGTTTTAATTGGCCTGTAAAGATTTTGTAATGTACTGACCTGATCTTGTAAGTATTCGTCAACACAGCCTCCATGTTGAAGATTCTTCAGCAATTCATCTGCTGCTTCACGCCCAACATCTTCAGCTTGTTTACCTTAGTAAAATAAACAGACAAACAAAAATGTATGAAGCAATTCATCAGTCATTCTGTAAAACACCTTTAATGAATTATTTCATGTTGTAAACTCCATCCATGCAGAATGATTCTATTATTACAATTTTTTGTGAATTTGAATGTTTCATCATATGCTTTAAAAATTCTAAGACATAACAGATCGAAAGGATAACATAACTTGAAAAGATATTAGGTTATTTGAAGTTTTCCTAAAATTCTAAAATATGAAAAATAGGGATTTTCATTTAATTTCGAAAAAATAGATTGTTTTTTTTAATCCATTACACTACACAAATTTCCTGCATGTAATCTAGATAATCCCTTATTTGAAGGTTACTAATCTACATAGTCCTCTCAATATATTAAAATCTTAGCATATATCAAGTACAGTGACCGCCCAAGGGAAACACAAAAAGTGGTCCTTGCAGACAGGTTCCTGTAGTACATGTTTCAATGAGAAACAATTTTCAAGGGAAACAAAGAATGTGGTCTTTGTAGACAGGTGGTCACTAAAGCAGGTTTGACTGTACAAAGCATGTGGTTCAGGTGATAATCTTCTGGATACAATCATATTCATCATGTGTCATTTTCAGCTAAGATTAAGTAACTAAACCATGATTTAACAACTCCATGCAACCAAAGCTACTCTGATAGACCTCACTTTTACTCTTTCACAAATCCTACAAAATCCTAACCAATATATATACGGTATATACTGGTATATATTTTTGTATACGTCTCACCTCTCTTTCCAAGACTGGAACCTGCCAGTCTGCAACCAGTACTCGTCTCTGCTACAACTCTATCGAACAATACAAAGAATACAAAAACAGTAATATATGAAGAAACTGTTGTGATTCCCCGATGTTATTGATTTAACTCACAGCATTAAACTTGGACAACTCATCAAACTTGCTAAAGTTTCCTTCATGCAAAAGGCAGATGTGAGTTGGTCTAGCTGTACGTTTACTCAGTCACCTCTCTGTCTTCGCCTACATTGAAACTGGCTTAGACGGACCCCTGTTCAAACTGAGTCACGTCTTTTGGATGGTGACGTTTAAGGTCGGTCCCCAAACGTAAATAATCATATCTGATTAAAACATGTCTGTAAAAACCAAATTACACAAAGCATAATCTGGTTGTACAGGTTAAATATTTCTGTTTCTTTATGATTTATGAAAGTAGTACAGTCATTTGCAGAGAAACTTACATGATTCCTGATCCATTTCCAAACGCTGCTCCATGAGGCTCTTGGACTGCTTCGACCTGAACATCTACACCAGGATAAGCTTTCTTGATGACACTGCTTGCTGTATTACTCATGATCTGGGATAGCTACATAACACAAAATAAATGATTAACAGAAAGAGAAGATACAGGGTAAGAGAGAGAGAGAGGTAAATAGACAGACAGAGCCAGACAGACAAACACAGAGAGAGAGAGAGAGACAGAGGGAGAGACAGAGAGAGAGAACAAATACAAAATTAACAGAAAGAGAAGATACAGTGTAAAGAGAGACAGAGAGAAAGAGAGAGACAAAGAGAAAGACGGATAGAAAGAGAGAGAAAGACAGATAGAGAGAGAAGAGAGACTTGAATGAATTGGTAACCCTGAAACTATGAAGGGCCATGATGTATGATTCATAACTCTTTAAGCCTAGTAAACAGATATCATGTATATAGTAAAGGCTACCAGCATTTCCTTTCATCTTGAAACTGAATTTTTTAACTTCTAAAGTATAGACAGGAGGGATATCTATGCTCTGATATTTTGTAAGCCTGAAACAGTTGATTTATATCCCATTTATATGTATTTTATATCTTACAAAATCACCAGTGAATTACCTTCCTAGGCAAGGTGCCAGCTACAAAAGCTCTTCCTGTTACTCTGGTGATCGTTCCGACCTCTGTCAGGGTTATAGGTGAAAGGTCATGGACTGGTTTAGCTGTTACCTGGATCTCACCACCTCCCTTGGGATAATAACCTCTGGATATTTAAAAACACAATCCAAGAGAATAAGTGCAAAACGTTATAGTAGTGAACCAAACAACAGACCATTGATTGATTTGTGAATAACTGCTAAAATTCAAATAAATGACAAAATAATTATATGCCAAAAGTTAAGGAGTAAAGAAGAAGTTAAACATGTTAGAGGAAATAGATTTGAAAATTCATTCCTAACCTTCAACACTTTTCTCTCTCTCTCTCTCTCTCTCTCTCTTCCTCTCTCTGTCTTTCTTTCTCTCTCTCCCTCTCTGTCCATCTCTTTCTCTCTATCTCTCTCTCAGGTCTTAACCTCTTACCAAGCTTTGACTCTGCCTCAATTTCCAAGAAACTTAGTCCATTAGGGATGCAAATATTAGATGTAAATATTCTGCAGGTAATACTTAACAGTGGTGAACAGTCATGAATGATCACAATCACAATATATTTTCGAACAAAAAATCTAAAACCTGTACTTCCATTTACTCTATTCCTGCAGCACGGCATCGTAACATCAAGCCATCATTTATATATTCCTTTAAAAGTTAAAATGGTTTTTTATAAGAAGTCGTTTACGGATACAATGGCCATGCATAAGTACAAGTTTGCAAAAATCTCAATGAAATGTATGTTTTTAAATTTATAGGCATTCCAATGGGATCTGAGTGAAGTAATTGTACATATGACAGTTTTGTAGTACAACACCCAGAAGGATATGGATCCAGGCTAACTTGGACCCGGGAACAACTCAGCCCGCTGCAAAAACTGTCATTTTTTTATCATTTTACCCTAACCCTAACCCTGACCCTAACCTAACCCTAAACCTGCAAAAAATGACAATTTTTGCAGCAGGCCGAGTTGTCCCCAGGTCCAAGTAAGCCCGACTCCAAGGATATCTATGAAGCAAGATGAAAAGCAATGGCAGGAGTGCTGTTGTACCTTCTGACGATTCTACAATCATAGTCGATACCAAACTTTTGTGCAATTGGCTGAAAGACCATGTTCATGTAGTCAATCTGAGGAGCCATCTCGGCATTAGTACCTCCTTTTAAGGTCACATGGGTGTCACCTGACGCATAGAGTAGACACGGAAAGGAGACCTGCATCAGCAGTACAACACTCCTATTATACACAAGGATGAGAGCCATAGAGAGAAAGATAGAAAGAGAGGGGGAAAGATACAGCTATTTCACCAAACATGCCATTTAATAATGATCCTTGGCCGGCTGGCCCTGAGCCATACTCATCAATACTGCAATAATGTATCAAAGCATAATTACATAGAAATTAGAAATTTCAGTTGTTCATTTCTAAAGCACAACATTAAATATGTGTATGAATTTGTTTTATTCTATAATCAAGGTAATACTTATCTGCATCTTGTAAATAAAGCTCAAATGACTATCTAAATTTTGCTCCTGTAATGGCATCCTTTGTCTCCAAAAGTATGCTAATGTTATTAATCTAACAAATTGAATGAAACACATGCTTATAGTACACTAGTCTTTCTAACAATACAATTACATAACATCCATAGGACTGGACAATGGACATTAGACAGTGTTGAAGAAATCGAGGTAGTTTTTGACATACAATTCATACAATGATTAGTGGCTTAGGCCATGAGTTGAGATGCATTCTAAAGACTTCCTCTAAAACTCTCATAATTGATCAAAAAGTAGAAACTGAAAAACTAGCACAAACTTACCCGGCTGTCCCTGTATCAGCTGTATATCTACCAGCTGCGATCATCCCGGGAGTGAAATTAATCTCTGATGACCCAACCGTATCTCCTCTCAATGCTCCTCCACAGACCCTACTCACAAGCTGGATTCCACTCAGGTGCTGTGGTCTATATAACATTGTAGATTGCAAGAGAAAGTGTTTTGTGAATGTCTTGACTCTTAAACTTGAGTTCTGGTACATGTAAATGTATCTCCTTGTAATGCTCCTCCACAAACCCTACTCACAAGCTGTACTCCACTCAGGTGCTGTGGTCTATATGACATTGTAGATTACGAGAGAAAGTGTTTTGAGAATGTCTCGACTCTTAAAGATAGACTTGAGTTCTGGTAAAAGACAAAATAAATTCTCACAGAATGCATGACTTGTGCCAAACAATTTTGGTAGAGAATGTATAGCGGCTGAGTAACGAGTATAGAAAGATAAGGAAATCTGGGAAGGCCCAACACCATGTCCTTATAACACAGGTCAAGGGCTTTATTGAAGTTGATGCCCAGTCAGTTTGTGTGCATTTGTTTTTATTTCACTGGTTCAAACCACCAATCTACTACATGACACACAATCTAAAATAAATCATAGCAATTTTCTCTCAAAATACGATTCCCATACCAGAGCTCAAGATCAGCCTAGAAGCCTTGTTCAGATATGACACTGTAGACCATGGTGGATATTTGTTTTGATGTAAGTATATAAAAGAAATAAAACATTTCAAATTTCTGTACTTGATAACACAGAGCTCAGTGATTATCCAAAGAACGTGTCATTCATTTAATTCACATGATGCCATGGTTTAACATTTCATATCTGAAGTCTGTCTTAGATGCCAACGTGAGATTAGGACAGTGAATGTCATGCCCACAAGCTGAAGTCTTAGATGCTGTGATCTCAAAGAGATTAAAAATCAGTATACTCAAACATTGAATTTGAGTCACAAAGTTATTAGGAACTGTGTAGGAAATGGTTGTAGTTTCACAAACGTAAACATTTCTCTCATTATGATTTTGAGTAAAATAGATATAGATAAATATTTCAAAAATCAAAATAAAACTATGATTGATATCAATGTCGCCTTCATTTTTTTTTCTTCACATAATAAACTAAATTAGTTTGACATAGAGCACATGTATATCTGACAGAGAATCACAAGGCATTTGACTTAATTACCTCAATCCTGGTTTACTTCTGTTGGCCCGTATGTTGTTGACTGTAATTGATTTTTTGCACAAGCAGCTCAAAGCAGTAGCTATACGTAATATCTGTCCACCCTGGTGAAGTAAAGAAAATGAAAAAACAAACAAAAACAAAATATAAACTAAAAATGGAAAACATAAATACAAGTTGTTTGTGTGGCATATCAATTATAAATGGAATTAGGTCTATCAAAATAAATGTTAATAATCTTAAATAAGTCAACTCAGGTTGGCAAAATTTGTAACCAATGAATTCTCCCCCTCGATCTTCTTCTTCTTCTTCAAGATAATCTGCCTCCTTCAATACTGAAGATTCATGCAGATACCATACTGTGCATTGCAATCTGACATCGAATTGGACTTTGAATTTAAGATGAGAATCTAAAAATGATCGCTTGTTCATCTGAAGCCGGCAAGTCTGGCCATGCTAACAATGGCAATGTTGTTCATGCTACCTCAGAAATTTCTTCTTGATTGATTTTCCCAGGTTTGCCATGTGCACTATGAAACTTCACATCTAGATCTATAATAACAAATCCATTTTCCTGTCAATGCATCTTCATTACTACATAATCTTTCTATGAATTGAGAAATATTGGGTCAGAATATTGATTCCTAAACCTTAAAAATGTGAGCAAAGTCTTGACTCCTAAGGGCAGGTAATTACACAGGTAAAATTTAAAAAGCACAAGGGAAAAAACATAGGACTCAGGAGCTAGTGCACTATGGTTTGCTTAGTCATGGTACTGTACATGTAGCAGTTCTAAGTTTGAACTTGTAAATGTCTAATGTTACTTGTTTAGAACAGAAGTTTAGAACAGGTTTTTAATTTAAGATGCATGACTACATTTTTATTTTTAATACTTCTGTAGCTCTCTGGAAGCGTAAAAAGCAACAACAATAACAAAATTAGGTCTACAATTAAAAGAACCTTACTGTATTCTGTAACTTAACAAATTCCAAAGAGCTCCTGTAATTTGGTTATTTGGGTTGTGAAATGACCCCCCTCCACATTTTCTCTTTTTTCTTCTTCTTTTTTTTTAACACTGCCGATCGGCCATCAGCCTCATGCAAGCATCACATCGCTGATCGATATTTTGATATTTCTTCAAAGGGCAGGTCCAAGCTATTGTCCCCTCTGGGGGTCAAATTTCATCTTTATATATATTTAACAAACTATACATCATTTTAAAGCTGAAACTATGAATTTTATGAATCTGATAAAAAAAAATTGAAAAAAATCAAAATACGAAGAATGCCAAGGTCACGAACTTTGATTTTTATTAATTAGCGTGACGTACGGGACATTACATTTTTATTTTTGTATCTTANAGCTAAAGCCAAGGGTTTACTTTTTCGGTTCCACTTACCAACTTGACTGAAATAATCTGTTTAATGGTCCATTTTTAGGAAATTATGGGTCAAAATCGACATCCATGGTAAAAATCTTGCAGCGAGAGTTTAAACCATCGCTGCAAGATTTCGGTCTATGACACTGCATGCCCTCACTCTCGTCTCTGCAGTCTCTCTCTCATTTATAAAAATTACTGGTGCCAGTAAAATGGGGGCACGCTACAAGAGTCCTATCTCGCACCCTGGGGCAACGTGTCTGACACAGTCGGTTGTAGCAACTACTCCGAAGATCAAGATACTTTAATCTTGATCTAAGGAGACACAAACGAACGAACTGGTGGCTGCCATGAACGCCTTAATAATTCAAGTTAAGGTTTATAAATGAGCTGGCTTGAAAAGTTTTTAATAAAACCCCCATCTTACAAACATCGTGTAAACCTAAATAGATCTTAGACCTAGGCAAATGACATTTTGTTCTGACCATGTCATTGTCATGTCTTTTTAGGCCTAGGCCTAGCTAATTCATTTTTTTGTTATTCAGAAAGTTGCCTGAGCTGACTCCGACTCTGACTTAACTCCGGGAAGCTCCAACACCGGCGCCGGTGTTGGAGCTTCCCGGAGTAAACTCTGACTGAGCTAGTGAGCTGAGTGTAGATGTGTCCACTTTAATCAGTCTGTTTATCTATATCAAACAGGGACTTACCCCCTCTTTAAGGCTTCCATCAACAATCAGCGCAGTTGAGGCCATCATGAAAACTTCAAAACTGGCGAAATTAGTCAATCAAGCTGTTATTCTTGGCTAGTTGGTTGGCCTTTATAGTTATATAGACTCTACTCTATAATGGATTTTAAACTAATGTAGGCGCCTACATTATATTATTTATATATTGAGTGTCCAGAGAGCGTGTACGGATGCGTTTACAAGCAACATTCCATATTTTTTTTTTGAATTATGTAGGCAAATATTATAATAAAAAAATATTCATAATAATTTATGTTATTTTATAAATATTTTTTGATAAACATAAAGGCAAAAAAAAAGTGTTTATGTTTATTTAGTGCCCGACTCTCAACTCCGCATGCATCATACACATTTTCTAGAGGGCTAGTATCATCTTATATTTACAGTACAACTAAAGTATAGTAGCCTATAAAGACAAAACATAATTGAAAACAAGACAAATGCGACTAGCTAGCTGCGTCTTCTATAATATGCCTCCGCCCCATATATTCAGTATAGAAGATGGATGAAATTATTCCCATGACCCATAATCAAGATAAAAACAAAAAGTCGACAATCAAATGTCAACTGAAGAATATGATCTTGACTACTACATCATGTACATCAGTTGCTCCAAAATGTAATTAGACCATCTTCCTACACTAATTCTAGAGCTATAGCATTTTCCTTAATTCTACCCATCGATCTGTTCATTTGTATCCCGGCCCCCGGCCTTTATCATCAAAACCCATTTAATTCTTTCCATCACATTCCATCACGTACCATGCATGCATTCTCCCTTCTCTCGTGCTATGTTCACTCTTCCATTGCAATCATTATACAGTGCGTCCCAGAAAAAAACGAAACCGAGAATCATGTTTTCATAACTTAATCACAATTATAATTGATAAATGACACATAATTTGTAAAGCTAGATCCTCCTCTTTCATTTGATGCAACTCATGTAATGCATATTTCATGCATGAGTGAATAAAATTTGAAGAGAGTCAATTGGCGGACGATATCTGAATTTCAAAGATAAAATCACATTTCTAGAAAGTTGAGTTTCTGCCCTTTTATATATGACAGTACCTCAATCAGGAAAAATGAGCTAGGAATAATAAAGTTCTGTTTGTTTAAACGTAGTGCTTGCATTTCCATAATTTGATTAAACGAAATCGTTTTCGCTGGCTGCCTGCCGTATCAATAACGAAATTAAACAAAAGACTAAACTCCGTTTCGTTGACAATCAGCCGTAGACGAAAGACTACATGCATGGCTGATTATTGTCAACGAAACGGAGTTAAGCCTTTTGTCAATTCTGCTTTTTGCTACGGCAGGCAGTCACAGAGAAAACGAAAGTGCTAAAATTATGAAAATGTAAGGGCTATACTTCAAACAAACAGAACTTTGTCATTCCTTGCTCATTTTTCCTGATTGAAGCTTAGTGTCACTATGAAATTAAGGGCAGAAACCCAACTTTCTAGAAATGTGATTTTCTCTTTGAAATTCAGATACCGCCCGCCAAATGACTTTTCGGTTTCCTCTCTTCAAATTGATTTTAATCACTCATGCGTGAAATATGCATCATATGAGTAGCATCAAATGAAAGAGGAGGATCTAAGCCTTCTAAATATGTGTCATTTATCAATTTTAAATGTGATTAGGTAATTGATGATGAAACATCGATAATTCTCGGTTTCGTTTTTTCTGTGACGCACTGTATAGTGTCTTTGCATTCATGTTCACCTGAAGACAAACAGGCCGGGATCGATCTACCGCTCTAATGAAACGGGTCGCTTTTTTACAAAAATATCACTAAACATGGGTGCGTTTTCAAAAATGTCTAAATTTTGGGAGTGTTAGCATCTGGCGAACACCAGCGAAAATTGTGGAAATTGGGCACATATTTTCGACAAAAATCTGCCAAAATTACCCTTAAAAAAGGGTAGGGGTTTTGAGGCCTGAGTGGCACGCCCCCATCAAAAATGATTTTTGTTTTTTGCTCGGGGGGGGGGGGGG